>RXPK01002978.1:0-48830 GCA_004143645.1 Protaetia brevitarsis | reverse complement strand
CTATTTTCGGGCCGAACGCGAGGCGCCGAAACCCTAACGTATTAATATACTGTCGGACCGCGTATTTTCGACGGGATTTCATATTTGAAAGCGCCGTGGTCGCTAACGGTTGCTCCGTTCCGGGAGATATGGGCAAAAACGGAGTTTTTATGGTAAAATTTAAGGCAAAAATCGCTTGTTAAAAATGGCCTAACGTCGAGATAGCCCAACATATTATAGGTCAAAGAAGCGTCCCTCGAGCGGAATCGAACGGCGCCGCGCGCGTGCGTCCTGCTAGCTATTACCGTTTCTCAGAGATATGGGCGTTCAAGTTTGAAAACTTGAAAACGACGCGCAAAGGTGACCCCTAGAACCGCTTCGACGGGTGAATCGAATGGCGAGGAGCGGCGCTTCGATATCTCTACCCGTTTTCCGAGATATTTGAGTGGTCAAAGTTTGAAAAAATTGAAAAACGATGACGCTAGAGCCCTTCTAATATGGATGCATCAAGAGCGCATTTTTGACGGCGAATCGAATGGTGAAAAAGCGCGATCGAATATTTCTAACCGTTTCCGGATATTTGAGGTTAAAGTTTAGATAGAATCGCCGCTAAGAGGCTTTTCGGATAGTCCATGCAGAAGCCGCATTTATCGTGGGAATCGAACGGCAGAAAACCGGAACTTCATATCTCTAACGTTCTCTGAGATATTCGCAAAAAAATGGTGTAAATCGTTTAAATTTCTTGATTTTTCGACCTAAAATTCTTAATTTGCGAGCGAACTACCGTTCGCGATTCGGTTCTAGCGGCGTCAAGCATGTTCCCGCTGGTCGCGCCGGATTTCTTTTGGGAGAAAAAACCAAGGGGGCCCTGGGGGAAAAACCCGCCTAGCTGCTGCCGTTCGGACGTTATGGTGAAGAGACGAAAACAAACACGCGTTTCTTGGGCCTTATTTCTTAACCGCAGGCACTAGTATCCCTGCCTATTTTCGGGCGCGAACGAAGGCGCCGAAACCCTAACGTATTATATCTGTTCGGACGCGTATTTCGACGAGGATTCCATATTTGAACAGCGCCGTGGCGCTAAGCGGTCCTCCGTTCCGGAGATATGGAAAAAAACCAGGAATTTTTATGGAAAATTTTAAGCAAAAAATCGCTGAAAATGGCCTAACGTTCGAGATAGCCCCAACACATTAATAGTCAAAAGATAGCGTTCTCCTCGAGCGGAATCGAACGGCGCCGCGCGGCGTCCTCTAGGCTATCAACCGTTCTCGGATATGGGGTTCAGAATTTGAACTTGAAAACGCACGCAAGGTGACGCCCTAGAAGCGCCTTCCGACGGGGAACGAATGGCGAGAGCGCGCTTCGATAATCTCTACCGTTTCACGAGATATTGAGGTTCAAAGTTTTGAAAAATTAAAAGCGAACCTAGGCTTTATGGAATCCATCAGACGAGCAGCCGAACGCCGATCGAATGAAAAAAGCACGATCCATATCTCTAACAGTTTCCAAGATATTTGAGGTCAAATTTAAGAGACAAATCCGCGCTAGAGCGTTCTAGGATAGCCATCAGAAGCGCATTGCAACGGGAATCGAACGCAAACAAACCGATATCTCTAACCGTTTCGCAGATATTCGCAAAAATGTGTAAAACCGTTAAATTCCTTATTTTTCACCAAAATCGTAATTGCGGCAAACTACGCCTCCGATTCGGTTCTTAGAGGCGCCACCATGTTCCCTGTCGAGCCGAATATTTTGGACAAGCAGAAACCCCTAGCTACTGCCGTCCGGAAGTTATGTTAAAAAAACGAAAAAAACACGCGTTTCTTGGCCGTTTCTTACCCAGGACATTAAGATAGGTCCAGAGCGAAAGAAACAGCCGAAACCTAACGTATTATACCTGTCGGACGCGTATTTCGCCGAGGAGTCATTTTGAAAGCGCCGACGCGCTAGCGGTAACGTCGGAGAAAATCGGCAAAAAACGGAATTTTTATCGAAAATTTAACAAAATCGGCTAAAAAACCTAAACCTCGAGATAACCCAAACATATTACACATCAAAAGAAGCGTCTCTCGAGGGAATCGAAGGCGCCGCGCGCGTCCTCCTAGCATCACCGTTCTCGAGATATGGGCGTTCAAAGTTTGAACTTAAAAACGACCGCAAGGGTAACCCTAGAAGCCCCTTCGACGAGAACGAACGGGAGAAAGCGCCATCCGTATCTCTAACCGTTTCCGAGATATTGAGGTCAAAATTTCGAAAATTAAAACGACCCTAGAGCCTTCTAAGTAGTCCAGAAACGCGCATCGTGACGGCGAATCGAATGAAAAAAAGCAGATCCGATATCTCTAACCGTTTCGAGATTTGAGGTCAAAGTTTTTAAGATGAAAATCGCGCTAGAGCCTTCTAGGATAGCCATCAGAAGCGCATTGCAACGGGGAATCGAACGCGAAAACCGGAACCGATATCTTAACCGTTTCCGAGATATTCGCAAAATGTGTAAAAATCGTTAAATTTTCTTATTTTTCACCAAAAATCGTATTTGCGAGCAAACTAACGCTCCGATTCGGTGTAAAAGGGCGTCCGCATGTCCCCCGGTCGAGCCGAATCTTTTGAGACCAAGCAGAACCCCTAGCTCTGCCGTTCCGAGTTATGTTAAAAACGAAAAAAAAACGCGTTTCTTGCCGATTTCTTACCCAGGAAACAAATAGCGTCCAGGCCGAAAGAAAACACCAAAACCTCAAGTTTATACACTGTCGGACGCGTATTTCGACGAGATTCATTTTGAAGCGCCGAGCGCTAGCGGTCCCGTTCGGAAATATCGGCAAAAAACGGAAATTTTATCGAAAATTTAGCAAAAATCGTAAAAAAAGGCCTAAACCTCGAGATAACCCCAACACATTACACATCAAAAAAGCGTCTCCTCGCGGAATCGAAAGGCCGCCGCGCGCGTCCCCTAGCACGCACAGTTTACGAGATTGGGCTCAAAGTTTGAAACTGAAAACGACGCAAGGTGACGCCGGGAACCGCCGTCCCGACGAGGAATCGAACGGAGAAGCGCGATTCGATATCTCAACCCGTTTCCGAGATATTTGAGGTCAAAATTTGAAAAATAAAAACGGACCCTAGAGCCTTAATAGGATCCATCAGACGCGCATCGTGACGCGAAGCGAATTGAAAAAAAGCAATCGATAATCTCTAACCGTTTTCCCGAGATATTTGAGGTTAAAGCTTTTAAGTGAAATGCCGCTAGAGCCTTTTCGGATAGGTCCATCAGAAGCGCATGTTTATCGGGGATGCGAAACGCAGAAACCGGAACTCGATATCTCTACGCGTTCTCGAGATTTCGCAAAAATGTGTAAATCGTTTAAATTCCTTATTTTTTTCGACGTAAGATTCTTAATTTGCGAGCGAACTAGACCGTTCCGATTCGGTTCTAAGGCGGCGTTCCGCATGTTCCCCTGTCGCTCCGGATTTTTGAGACCAAGCTGAACGCCTAGCTGCTTGCCGTTGTCCCGGGAAGTTATGTTGAAGAAGACGAAAAAAACACGCGGTTTCCTTGGGGCTTATTTTTACCACAGGACATATACCTGCTAATTTTCGGGCCGACGAAGGCGCCCGAACCCTATACGTATTATATACTGTCCGGACGCAGTATTTTCGACAGGATTCCTATTTGAAAGCGCCGTGGCGCTAGCGTCTCCGTTCCGGAGATATGGGCAAAAAACCGGAATTTTTATGGAAAATTTAAGCCAAAAATCGCTGAAAAAATGGCCTAAACGTCGAGATACGCCCCACATAATATAGGTCAAAGAAGCGTCTCCTCGAGCGATCGGAACGGGCGCCGCGCGCGTTCCCTCTAGCTATTACGTTCTCGAGATATGGGCCGTTCAAAGAATTGAAACTTGAAAACGACCGCAAGGTGATCCCCTGAACGCCTTCCGACGGGGAATCGAATTTTTGGCGAGGAGCGCGCTTTGAATATCTCTAACCCGTTTCCGAGATACTTGAGGTCAAGTTTTGAAAATTAAAACGACGCTAGAAGCCTTCTAATATGATCCAATCAGACGCGCATTTTGACGGCGAATGATGTGAAAAGCGCGATTCCGAATATCTCTTAACCGTTTCCGAGTATTTGAGGTTAAAGCTTTTAAGATTGAAAATCGCCGCTAGAGCCTTTTCGGATAGTCCATCAAAGCGCATTTTATCGGGGAATCGAACGCAGAAAACCGAACTCGATATCTCTAACCGTTCTGCGATGAGATTGTTCGGCAAAAATGGTGTAAAAAATCGTTAAAATTTCCTTATTTTTCGACCCTAAATTTCTTAATGTTGCGAGCGAATACCGTTCCGATTCGGTTCTAGCGGCGTCCAGCATGTTCCCCTGGTCGCGCCGTCTTCTGAGACGCAAGCTGAACGCCCTAGCTGCGCTGCCGTTCCGGAGTTTTATGTTGAAGAGACGAAAAAACACGCGTTTTCTTGGGCCTTATTTCTTACCCAGGGACATAATACCTGCTATTTCGGTGCCGAACGAAGGCGGCAGAAACCCTAACGTATTATATACTCTGTCTGGAACGCGTATTTCGACGCAGGATTCCAAAATTTGAAAGCGCCGTGGCGCTAGCGGTCTTCCGTGTCCCGGAGAATATGGGCAAAAAACCGGAATTTTTATGGAAATTTAAGCAAAAATCGCTGAAAAATGGCCTAAACCCGTCGAGATAGGCCAACACATTATAGGTCAAAAGAAGCGTTCCTCGTAGCGAAATCGCACCGGCGCGCGGCGCGTCCCTCTAGGCTATCACCGTTTCGAGATATGGGCGGTTCAAAGTTTGAGAACTTTGAAAACGACCGGCCAAGGTGACCCCTAGAAGGCGCCTTCCCGACGGAATCGAAATGGCGAGGAGCGCGCTTCGATATCTCTACCCGTTTTCGAGATATTTGAGGTTCAAAGTTTTTGAAAATTAAAACGACGCTAGAGCGCTTCTAATTTGATCATCAGAACGCGCATTTTGACGGGCGAATCGAATGGTGAAAAGCGCGATCGCGATAATCATCTAACCGTTTCGAGATATTTGAGGTTAAAGGTTTTTAAAGATGAAAATGCGCCGGCTAGAGCCTTTTCGGATAGTCCATCAGAAGCGGCATTTTATCGGGGAATCGAACGCAGAAAACCGGAACTCGATATCTCTAACCGTTCTCGAGATATTCGCAAAAATGGGTAAAAAATCGTTAAATTTCTTTATTTTTTGAACCTAAAATTCTTAATTTGGCGAGCGAACTACCGTTCCGATTCGGTTCTAGCGGCGTCCAGCAGATGTTCCGCTGGTCCGCGCCGGTTTTTTGAGACCTAAGGCTGAACGCCCTAGCTGCTGCCGTTCGGAGTTAGTTTGAAGTAGACGAAAAAAACAACGCCAGTTTCTTGGGCCTTATTTCTTTAGGCCAGGGCACTTATACTGCTATTTTCGGCCGAACGAAGGGGACCGAAAACCTAACGTATTATATACCTGTGACGCGTTATTTCGACGAGGATTGCCATATTTGAAAGCGCCGTGGCGGCTAGCGGGTCTCCGTTCCGGGATATGGCAAAAAACCGGGAATTTTTATGGAAAATTTAAGCAGAAAATCGCTGAAAAATGGCCTAAAGGGGTCGAGATAGAGCCCCACATAAGTTATAGGTCAAAAATAAGCGTCTCCTCGAGCGGAATCGAACGGGGCCGCGCGCGTCGTCTAGCTATTACCGTCTCGAGATATGGGCGGTTTCAAAGTTTGAAATTGAAACGACCTGCAAGGTGACGCCTAGAGAGGCGCCTTCCGACGGGGAATCGAATGGCGAGGAGCGCGCTTGATTCTCTACCCGTTTCCGAGATATTTGAGGTCAAAGTTTTTGAAAGAAATTAAAAAGACGCTAGAGCTTCCTAATATGATCATCAGACGCGCATTTTTGACGGCGATCGAATGGGTGAAAAAGCGCGATCCGATATCTCTAACGTTTCCGAGATATTTGAGTTTTTAAAGTTTTAAGATGAAAATCGCCGCTGAGAGCCTTTTCGGATGTTCTCATCAGAAGCGCATTTTATCGGGGAATCGAACGCAGAAACCGGAACTCGATATCTCTAACCGTTCTCCGAGAATATTGCAAAAATGTGTAAAAATCGTTAAATTTCCTTATTTTCGAACCTAAAATTCTTTAAATTTGTGCGAGGAACTAGTTCCGATTCGGTTCTGAGCTGCGGCGTCAGCATGTTCCCCTGGTCGGCTGGCCGGATCTTTTGAGACCAAAGCTGAACGCCTAGCTGCTGCCGTTCGGAGTTTATGTTTGGAGAGACGAAAAAAACATCGCGTTTCTCTTGGGGCCTTATTTCTTACCCAGGCACATATACCTGCTATTTTCGGGCGAACGAAGACGCCGAAACCCTAACGTATTATATACTGTCGGACGCGTATTTCGACGAGGATTTCACTATTTGAAAGCGCGTGGAGGTAGCTGGTCTCCGTTCCGGGAGATATGGGCAAAAACCGGAATTTTTATGGAAACATTTAACAAAATCGCTGAAAAAAATGGCCTAAAAGTCGAGTATATGCCGCCAACACATGTATAGGGTCAAAGAAGCGTCTCCTCGAGCGGAATCGAACGCGCCGCGCGCGTCCTCTAGCTAGTCGACCGTTCTCGAGATATGGCGTTGCAAAGTTTGAAACTTGAAAAAGACCGGAGGTGACCCGCTAGCGCTTCCGACGGGGAAATCGAATGGCGAGGAGCCGCTTCATATCTCTAACCCGTTTCCGAGATATTTGAGGTCAAAGTTTTTGAAAAATTTACAACGACGCTAGACGCCTATCTAATTATGATCCATCAGACGCCGCTTTTGAGGCGAATCGAATGTTTGAGAAGCGCGATCCGATATCTCTAACCGTTTCCGAGATATTTGAGGTTAAAGCTTTTAAGAATGAAATCGCCGCTAGAGCCCTTTTCGGGATGTCCCCATCGAAAGCGCATTTTATCGGGAATCGAAGCCGCAGAAAACGGAACTGCGATATCTCTAACCGTTCTTCGAGATATTCGCAAAATTGTGGTAAAAATCGTTTAAATTTCCTTATTTTTCGACTTAAAATTCTATTTGCGAAGCGGGGAACTCCGTTCCGATTCCGGTTCTAAGCGGCGTCCACATTTCCCGGGCTGGTCGCGCCGGACTTTTTGGAGACTAAAGCTGAACGCCCTAAGCTGATGCGTTCCGGAGTTAAAATGTTGAAAGAGACGAAAAAAAAACTGCGTTTCTTTGGGCTCTTATTTCTTACCCAGGGCACATATCCTGCCTATTTCGGGTCCGAACGAAGGCGCCGAAAACCTAACGTTTATTACTACTACTGTTCGGAGCGCGGTATTTCGACGTATTTGGAGATTTCATATTTGAACAGCGCGTGGCGCTAGCGGGTTCCGTTCCGGAGATATGGGAAAAAACCGCAATTTTTTCACTGGAAATTTAAAGCAAAATTCGCTGAAAAATGGCTTAAACGTCCGAGATGAGCCCAAATATTATAGGTCCAAAAGAAGCTGTCTCCTCGAGCGGAATCGAACGGCGCCGGCGCGCGTCTCTAGCTATTACCGTTCTCGAGATATGGCGTTCAAAAGTTTTGGAAACTTGAAAACGACCGCAAGGTTGACACCCTAGAAAGCGCCGTTTCGAGCGGGGCATCGAATGGCGAGGAGCGCGCTTCGAGTATCCTCTAACCGTTTTCCTGAGATATTTGAGGTCAAAGTTTTGGAAAATTAAAAACGACGCTAGAGGCCTTCTAATATGATCCATCAGTAAACGGGCATTTTGACGGGCGAATCGAATGGTGAAAAGCGGCGATCCGATATCTCTAACCGTTTTCCGAGATATTTTGAGGTTAAAGTTTTTAAGATGAAAATCGCCGCTAGATTGCCTTTCCCGGATAGTCCATCAGAATGCGCATTTTTAAGTCGGGGAATCGAACGGCAGAAAACGCGGAACTCGATATCTTAACCGTGTCTCGGAGATATTCGCAAAATGTGTAAAAAATCGTTAAATTTTCCCTTATTTTTCGACGCTAAATTCTTTTAATTTGGGAAGGCGAACACTACCGTTCCGGGATTCGGTTTTAAGCGGCGTCCAGCATGTTCCCCTTGGTGCGCGAGATCTTTTGAGACCAAAGCTAGAACCGCCCTAGCTGCTGCCGTTCCGGAAGTTATGGTGAAGAGAGAAAAAAACACGGCGTTTCTTGGGCCTTATTTCTTACCCAGTGCACATTTATACCTATTCGGGCGAACGAAAGGCGCCGAAAACCCTAACGTATTATATACTGTCGGACGCGTATTTCGACGAGGAAATTCCATATTTGAGAAAGGCCGTGGCGCTAGCGGTCTCGCGTTCCGGAGATTTATGGGGAAAACCGGAATTTTTATGGAAAATTTAGCCAAAAAATCGCTGAAAAATGGCCTAAACGTCGAGATAGAACCAACACATTATAGGTCAGAGAAGAAGCGTCTCCTGAGCGAATGAACGGGCTGAGCGCGTCCCTCCTGCTATCACCGTTCTCCGAGATTATGGGGCGTTCAATAGTTTGAAACTTGAAAACGACCGCAAGGGTGACCCGCTAGAAGCGCCTTCCGAGGGAATCGATGGCGAGGAGCGCGCTTGCGCATAATCTCTTAACCGTTTTCGAGATAATTTGATGGTGCAAAGTTTTGAAAATATTAAAACGAGGGCTAGAGCTGTTCATAATTTGATCCATCAGACGCGCATTTTGAAGCGGCGAATCGAATGGTGAAGAGAGCGCGATCCGATATCTTTCTAACGTTTCCGGAGTGAGTGGATGTTGTGAGGTTTAAGCTTTTTGATGGCAAATCGGCGCTAGAGGCTTTTTCGGATAGTCCCATAAGAAGCGGCAATTTTTCTGGGGTGAATCGAACGCAGAAAACGGAAACTCGATATCTCTAACCTTCTACGAGATATTCGCAAATGTGTAAAAATCGTTAAGTTTCCTTATTTTCGACCTTAAAATTCTTATTTGCGAGGCGAACTACGTATCCGATTCGGTTCTAAGAGCGGCGTCCAGCATGTTCCGCTGGTCGCGGCCGGAATCTTTTGAGACCAAGCTGAAACGCCTAGCTTGCTGCCGTTTCCGGAGTTATGTTGAAGAGACGAAAAAAACACGGTTTCTTGGGGCCTTATTTCTTACCAGGACATATACCTGCTATTTTCGGCCGAACGATAGGCCCGAAACGGCTAACGTAATTAATATAGCTGTTCGGACGCGTATTGTGATCGAGGAGTTCCATATTTGAAAGCGCCGTGGCGCTAGGGTCTTCCGTTCCGGAGATATGGGCAAAAACCGTGAATTTTTTGGAAAATTTTAAGCAAAAAATTTCGCTGAAAAATGGCCTAACGGTCGAGATAGCCCACATATTATAGGGTCAAAAGAAGCGTCTCTCGAGCGGAATCGAACGGGCGCCGCGCGCGTCCTCTAGACATATCACCGTTCTCGAGATATGGGCGTTCAAAGTTTGAAATTGAAAAACGACCGCAAAGGTGACCCCTAGAAGCGCCTTCCGACGGGGAATTTGAATGGCGAGGAGCGCGCGTTCGATATCTCTTACCGTTTTCCGAGATAATTTGAGGTTCCCAAAGTTTTGAAAAATTGAAAAGCGACGCTAGAGCCTTCTAGATGATGATCATCAGACGCAGCTAGTGTTTGACGGCGAGATCGAATGGTGAAAGCGCGATCGCCGATATCTCTCACCGTTTCCGAGATTATTTGAGGTTAAGTTTTTAAGATGATAAATCGCCCGCTAGAGCCCTTTTTTCGGATGTCATTCGGAAGCGCATTTTAGTCGGGGGAATGCGAAGCGGCAGAAACCGGAACTCGAATTATCTAACCGTTCTCAGAGATATTCGCAAAAATGTGTAAAATGTTATAATTTCCTTATTGTTTCGACCTAAAATTCTTAATTTGCGGAGCGAACTATACCGTTCGCGATTCGTTCTAGCTAGCGGCGTGCCAGCATGTTCCCCCTGGTCGCGCCGAGGATCTTTTGAGACCCAGCTGAACGCCCTTAGCTGGCCTGCCGTTACCGAGTTTATGTTGAAGAGAGAAAAAAAAAATGCGTTTCTTGGCCTTATTTCCTTAACCCAGTGCACATATACTGCTATTTCGGGCCGAACGAAGCCGCCGAAAGCCCTAAGTATTATAGTACTGGTCGGACGCGTGTATGTTCGCGAGGATTTCATATTTGAAAGGCGCCGGTGGCGCTAGCGGTCTCCCGTTCCGGAGATATGGGCAAAAAACCGGGAATTTTTATGGAAAATTTAAGCAAAATCGTGAAATGGCTAAAACGTCGAGACATAGCCCAACACAATTATAGGTCAAAGAAGCGTCTCCTCGAGCGGATCGACGCGGCGCGCGCGCGTTCCCTCTAGCTATCAGACCGTTTCGAGATATGGGCGTTCAAAGTTTGAAACTTGAAAAACGCGCAAGGTGACCTTACAGAAGCCTGCTTCCGACGGGGAATCGAATGGGAGGAGCGCGCTTCGATATCTCTACGCCGTTTCGAGAAGTATTTGAGGTCAAGTTTTTGAAAAATTAATAACGACGTCTAGAGCCTTCTAATAATGATTCCATCAGACGCTGCATTTTTGACGGCGATCGAATGGTGAAAAGCGCGATCCGTATCTCTGAACCGTTTCCGAGATATTTGAGGTTAAAGCTTTTAAGAATGAAAATCGCCGCGTATGAGGCCTTTTCGATAGTCATAGAAGCGCCTTTTATCGGGGAATCGAACGCAGAAACGGAAACTCGATATCTCTAACCGTTCTGCGGATATTTCGCAAAAATGTGTAAAATCGTTAATTTCCTTATTTTTCCGACCTAGAATTCTTAATTGTTGCGGAGCGAACTACTGGTTCCGATTCGGTTCTAAGCGGCGTCCAGCATGTTCCCCCTGGTCGGCTTCCGGATCTTTTGAGACCAAGCTGAACGCCCCTTAGCTGCTGCGTTCCGGAGTATGTTGAGAGACGACAAAAAACAAGCGTTTCTTGGGCTTATTTCTTACCCAGGCAATATACCTGCTTTTCGGCCGAACGAAGGCGCCGAAAACGCCTAACGATTATATACTTGTAGGACGCGTATTTCACGAGGATCTCCATATTTGAAAGCGCCGTGGCGCTAGCGGTCTCCGTTCGCGGAGATATGGGCAAAAACCGGATTTTTATGGAAATTTTTAAGCAAAAATCGCTGAAAATGGCCTTAAACGTCGAGATAGCCCCAACATATTTATAGGTCAAAAGAAGCGTTCCTCGAGCGGAATAGAACGGCGACCGCCGCGTCCCTCTAGCTATTACGTTCTCGGGAGATATGGGCGTTCACAGTTTTGAAACTTGAAACTGACGCAAGGTTTTTGACCTAGAAGCGCCTTCCCGACGGGGAATCGAATGGCGAGGAGCGCGCTTTGATATCTCCTCCAGTTTCCGAGATACTTGAAAAGGTCAAAGTTTTGAAAAATTAAACACGACGCTTTACGGCTTCATAATATGGATCCATGCAGACGCGCATTTTGATCGGCGAATCGAAATGGTGGAAAAGCGCGATCCGATACTCTAACCTTTTTCCGAGATTTTGAAGGTTAAAGTTTTTAAGATGAAAATCGCCGCTGAGCTTTTCGATAGTCCCATTCAGAAGCGCATTTTATGGGGATCGGGAAACGCAGAAAACGGAACTCGATATCTCTAACCGTTCTCGAGTATATTCGCAAAAAATGTTGTAAATCGTTAAATTTCCTTATTTTTCGACCTAAAATTCTTAATTGCGAGCAAACTACCGTTAGCGATTCGGTTCTAGCGGCGTCCAGCATGTTCCCTGGTCGGCCGGATCTTTGAGACGCAAGTGAAGGCCCTAGCTGTGCCGTTCCGGAGTTATGTTTGAAGAGAACGAAAAAAAAACACGCGTTCTTGGGCGCTTTATTTATCTTACCCAGGCACATATCCTTGCTATTTTCGGGCGAACGAAGGCGCCGAAACCCTAACTAATTTATATGTCGACGCGTTTTCGCGAGGATTTCCGAGAGATATTTGAAGCGGCCGTGGCGCTAGCGGTCTCGTTCGCGAGATTATGGGCAAAGAAACCGGAAATTTTTAATGGACAAATTTAAGCAAAAATCGCTGAAAAATGGCCTAAGTCGAGATAGCCCCCAACATATTATAGGGTAAAAAGAAGCGTCTCCTCGAGCGGAAATCGAACGGCGCCGGCGCGCGTCCCTCTAGCTATTACCGTTCTCGGATATGGGCGTTTCAAAGTTTGAAACTTGAAAAACGACCGCAAAGGTGACCCCTAGAAGCGCCTTCGACGGGGAAATCGAATGCGAGGAGCGCGAGTTTTGATTATCTCTACCGTTCCGAGATACCTTGAGGTCAACAAGTTTTGAAAAATTAAAAACGACGCTAGAGCCTTCTATATGATCATCCGACGCGCATTTTGAACGGCGAATCGAATGGTGAAACGCGCGATCCGAATATCTCTCACCGTTTCCGAGATATTTGAGGTTAAAGTTTTTTAAGATGAAATCGCTCGCTAGAGCCTTTTTCGGATAGTCCATCAGAAGCGCATTTTATCGGGGAAATCGAACGCAGAAAACCGGAACTCGATATCTCTAAACCGTGCTCGAGAATATTCGGCAAAAATGTGTAAAATCGTTAAATTCCTTATTTTTCGACGCTAAAATTCCCCCCCCCCCCCCCCTTAATTTGCGAGCAAACTACCACGTTTCCGATTCGGTTTCTAGCGGCGTCAGCATGTTCCGCCTGGTGCTCCGGATCTTTTGAGACCAAGCTGAACACGACCTAGGGCTGCTGCCGTTCCGGAGTTATGTTGAAGAGAACGAAAAAAACACGCGTTTCTTGGGCTATTTCTTACCCAGGCACATATACCTGCTATTTCGGGCCGAACGAAGGCGCCGAAACCCTAACCGATTATATACTGTCGGACCGCGTTATTTCGACGAGGATTCCCATTATTTGAAAGCGCGTGCGCTAGCGGTCTCGTTCCGGAGATATGGGCAAAAAACCGGAATTTTTATGGAAAATTTTAAGCAAAAATTCGCTGAAGAAATGGCCTAAGTCGAGATAGTCCCCCAACAATATTAAGGTCAAAGAAGCGTCTCCTCGAGCGGAATCGAACGGCGCCGCGCGCCGTCCCCTCTAGCTATTACCGTTCTCGAGATATGGGCGTTCAAAGTTTGAAACTTTTTGAAAAACGACCGCAAGGTGACCCCTAGAAGCGCCTCCGCGGGAATCGAATGGCGAGGAGCCGTCGCTTCGATATCTCCACACGTTTCCGAGATATTTGAGGGTCAAAGTTTTGAAAAAATTCAAGACGTGCTAAGAGCTTAATAATGATCCATCAAGACGCGCATTTTGACGGCGACTCGAATGGTGGAAAAGCGCGATCCGATATTTAAGCGTTTCCGGAGATATTTGAGGTTAAAAGTTTTTAAGATGAAAATGCCGTAGAGCTTTTCGGAAGTCCATCAGAAGCGCTTTTATCGGGGAATCGAACGCAGAAAACGGAACGCTCGATATCTCTACCGTCTCGGAGATAATTGCGCAAAAAATGTTGGTAAAATCGTTAATTTCCTTATTTTTCGACCTAAAATTCTTAATTTGCGACGCAAGACTACCGTTTCCGATTCGGTTCTAAGCGGCGTCCAGCATGTTCCCCTGGTCGCTCCGGATTTTGAGACCAAGCTGAACGCCCTAGCCTTGCTGCGTTCGCGAGTTTATGTTGAAGAGACGAAAAAAACGCAAAGCGTTTCTTGGGCTTATTTTCTTACCCAGGCACATATACCTGCTATTTCGGGCCGAACGAAGGCGCCGAAACCCTAACGTATTATATAGCTGTCGGACGCGTATTTCGAAGAGGATTCATATTTGAGCGCCGTGGCGCTAAGCGGTCTCCGTTTCTGGAGATATGGGCAAAAAACCGGAATTTTTATGGAAAATTTAAGGAAAAAATGCTGAAAAATGGCCTAAAACGTCGAGAATAGCCCCAACATAGATATAGGTCAAGAAGAAAGCAGTCTCTCGAGCGGAATCGAAACGGCGCCCACGCGCGTCCCTCTAGCTATTTACCGTTCTCGAGATATGGGGTTCAAAAGTTTTGGAAACTTGAAAACGACCGCAAGGTGACGCCCTAGAAGCGCTTCGACGGGGAATCGAATGGGAGGAGCGCGCTTTCGAATATCTCTACCCGTTTTCCAGAGTATTTGAGGTCAAAGTTTTGTTGAAAATTAAAATGGACGCTAGAGCCTTTCTAATATGATCCATCAGAACGCGCATTTTGACGCGAATCGGAATGGTGAAATGCGCGAATCCCGATATCTCTAACCGTTTCCGAGATATTTGAGGTTAAAGTTTTTAAAATGATGAAAATCGCCGCTAGAGCCTTTTCGGAATAGTCATCAGAAGTCGGCATTTTATCGGGGAATCGAACGGCAGAACCGGAACTCGATATCTCTAACCGTTCTCGAGATAGTTCGCAAAATGTGTAAAATCGTTCAATTTCCTTATTTTTGACAACTAAAATTCTTAATTTGCGGTGCAAACTACCGTTCGATTCGTTCTAAGCGGCGTCCGCAATGTTCCTGCTGGTCGCTCCGGATTTTTTGAGACCAAGTCTGAACCGCCCTAGGCTGCTTGCGTTCCGGAGTTATGTTGAAGAGACGAAAAAACACAGCGTTTCTTGGGCCTTATTTCTTAACGCAGGCACATATATCCTGCTATTTTTCGGGCCGAAAGAAGGCGCCGAACCCTAACGTATTATATACTGTCGACGCGTATTTCGACGGAGGGTTCCATATTTGAAAGCGCCGTTGGCGCTAGCGGGTCTCCGTTTCCGGAGATATGGGCAAAACCCGGAATTTTTATGGAAAATTTAAGCAAAAAATACGGCTGAAAAATGGCACTAGAACGTCGAAGATAGCCCGAACATATTATAGGTGCAAAGAAGCGTCTTCTCGAGCGGAATCGACGCGCCGCGCGCGTCCCTCTAGCTATTACGTTCTCCGAGATATGGGCGTTCCAAAGTTTGGAAACTTGAAAATCGACCGCAAGGTGACCCTAAGAAGCGCCTTCCGACGGGGAATCGAATGGCGAGGAGCGCGCTTCGATATCTCTACCGCGTATTCCCGAGATATTTGAGTCAAAGTTTTTGTTGATTAAAATTAACAACGAACGCTGAGCCTTCTAATATGATCCATCGACGCGCATTTTGAACCCGGGCAATAGAATGGTGAAAAACGCGAATCCGATATCTCTAACCGTTTCCGAGATATTTGAGGTTAAAGTTTTTAAGATTGAAATCGCCGCTAGAGCCTTTTCGGATAGTCCATCAGTAAGCGCATTTTCATAATCGGGGAATGCGAACGGCAGAAAACCGGGAACTGATATCTCTACCGTTACATCGAGATATTCGCAAAATGTGTAAAAAATCGTTTAATTTCTTATTTTTCAACTCTAAATTCCTTTTAATTTGCGAGGCGAACTACCGTTCGATTCGGTTCTAGCGGCGTCGCAGCAATGTTCCCTTGTCGCGCCGGATCTTTTTTGAGACCAAGCTGAACGCCCTAAGCTGCTGCCGTTCCGGAGTTTTGTTTGAAAGAGAAAAAAACACGCGGTTTTTTGGGCTAATTCTTACCGGCACATATACCTCTATTTCGGGGCCCGAACGAAGGCGCGAAACGCCTAACGTATTATATACTGTCGGACGCGTATTTCGACGAGGATCCATATTTGAAAGCGCCGTGGCGCTAGCGGTCTCCGTTCCGGAGATATGGCAAAAAAAAGATCGAATATAGAAATTTAAGCAAAAATCGCTGAAAATGCCTAAACGTCGAGATAGCCCCAAACATATATCAAAAGAAGCGTCTCCTCGAGCGGAATCGAACGGCGCCGCGCGCGTCCTCTAGCTATTACCGTCTCGAATATGGGCGTTCAAAGTTTGAAACTGAAAACGACCGCAAGGGGACCTAGAAGCCCTTCCGACGGGGAATCGAATGGCAGGACCCCAATTCTATTCCCCTAATTTTGACGTCAAAGTTGAAAAATTAAACGACGCTAGAGCCTTCTAATATACCACAACCCTTTTGAGGCGAATCGAATGGTGAAAAGCGCGATCCGATATCTCTAAACGTTTCGAGATATTTAGGGTTAAAGTTTTTAAGATGAAAATCGCCGCTAGAGCCTTTTCGGATACCATCAGAAGCGCATATTCAATCGAACGCAGAAAACCGGAATCGATATCTCTAACCGTTCTCGAAAATCGCAAAAATGTGTAAAAACCGTAAATTTCCTTATTTTTCGACTAAAATTATTAATTTGAGAGCGAATTCGTTCGATTCGGTTCTAGCGCGTCCAGCATGTTCCCCTGGTCGTCCGGTCTTTGGACCAGCTGAAACGCCCTAGCTGCTGCCTTCCGGAGTTATGTTGAAGAGACGAAAAAACACGCGTTTCTTGGGCCTTATTTCTTACCCAGGCACATATACCTGCTATTTCGGGCCGAACGAAGGCGCCGAACCTAACGTATTATATACTTCGGACGCGATATTTCGCGAGGATCCATATTTGAAAGCGCCGTGGCGCTAGCGTCTCCGTTCCGGAGATATGGCCAAAAACCGGAATTTTTATGGAAAATTTAGCAAAAATCGCTGAAAAATGCCTAAAGTCGAGATAGCCCAAATATTATAGGCAAAGAAGCGTCTCCTGCGAGCGAATCGAAAAGGCGCCGCGCGCGTCCCTCTAGCTTTACCGGTTCTCAGATATGGGCGTTCAAAGTTTGAAACTTGAAAACGACCCAAGGTACCCCAGAAGCGCTTCCGACGGGGAATCGAATGGCGAGGGCGCGCTTCGAATCTCTACCCGTTTCCGAGATATTGAGGTCAAGTTTTGAAAAATAAAAACGACGCTAGAGCCTTCTAAATGATCCATCAGACGCGCATTTTGACGGCGAATCGAATGGTGAAAAGCGCGATCCGATATTCTAACCGTTCGAGATATTGAGGTTAAAGTTTTTAAGATGAAAATGCCGCTAGAGCCTTTTCGGATAGTCCATCAGAAGCGCATTTATCGAGATCGAACGAGAAAACCGGGAACGAATCTCTAACCTTCTCGAGATATTCGCAAAAATGTGTAAAATCGTTAATTTCCTTATTTTTCGACTAAAATCTTAATTTGCGAGCAAAACTACAGTTCCGATTCGGTTCTAGCGGCGTCCAGCATTTCCCTGGTCGCTCCGGATCTTTGGACCAAAGCTGAACGCCCTAGCTGCTGCCGTACCGGAGTAATGTTGAAGAGACGAAAAACACGCGGTTTCTTGGCTTATTTCTTACCAGGCACATATACCTGCTATTCGGGGCCGAACGAAGGCGCCGAAACCCTAACGTATTAATACTGTCGGACGAGTATTTCGACAGGATCCCATATTGAAAGGACGTGCGCTAGCGGTCTCCGTTCCGGAGATATGGGCAAAAACCGGAATTTTTATGAAATTTAAGCAAAAATCGATGAAAATGGCCATAAACGTCGAATACCCCAACAAATTATAGGTCAAAGAACCGTCTCCTCGGCGGAATCGAACGGCGCCCCGCGCGGCCCCTATAGCTATTACGGTTCTCGAGATATGGGCGTAAAGTTTGAAACTTAAAAACGACCGCAAGGTGACCCTAGAAGCGCCTTCCGACGGGGAATCGAATGGCGAGGAGCGCGCTTCGATATCTGTACCGTTTCCGAGATATTTGAGGTCAAAGTTTTGAAAAAATTAAAACGACGCTAGAGCCTTCTATATGATCCATCAGAGCGCATTTTGACGGCGAATGGAATGGTGAAAAGCGCGATCCCGATATCTCTAACCGTTTCCGAGATATTTGAGGTTAAAGTTTTTAAGATGAAAATCGCCGCTAGAGCCTTTCGGATAGTCAATCAGAAGCGCATTTTATCGGGGAATCGAACGCAGAAAACCGGAACTCGATATCTTAACCGTTCTCGAGATATTCGCAAAAAATGTGTGTAAAAATCGTTAAATTTCCTTATTTTTCGACCTAAAATCTTGAATTGCGAGCGAACTACGCGTTCCGATTCGGTTCTAGCGGCGTCCAGCATGTTCCCCTGGTCGCGCCGGATCTTTTGAGACCAAGCTGACGCCCTAAGCTGCTGCCGTTCCGGAGTTATGTTGAAGAGACGAAAAAACAACGCGTTTCTTGGCCTTATTTCTTACCCAGGCACATATACCTGCTATTTCGGGCCGAACGAAGCGCCGAAACCCTAACGTATTATATACTGTCGGACGCGTATTTCGACGAGGATTCCATACTTGAAAGCGCCGTGGCGCTAGCGGTCTCGTTCCGGAGATATAGGCAAAAACCGGAATTTTATGGAAATTAAGCAAAACTCGCTGAAAAATGGCCTAAACGTCGAGATAGCTCCAACATATTATAGGTCAAAAGAAGCGCCTCCTCGAGCGGAATCGAACGCGCCGCGCCCGTCGCTCTAGCTATTACCGTTCTCGAGATATGGGCCGGTCAAAGTTTGAAACTTGAAAACGACCGCAAGGTGACCCCAGAAGCGCCTTCCGACGGGGAATCGAATGGCGAGGAGCGCGCTTCGATATCTCTACCCGTTTCCGAGATATTTGGAGGAAAGTTTTGAAAAAATTAAAACGACGCTAGAGCCTTCTAATCATGATCCATCAGACGCGCATTTTGACGGGCATCGACATGGTGAAAAGCGCGAGTCCGATATCTCTAACGCGTTCCCGAGATATTTGAGGTTAAAGTTTTTAAGATGAAAATCGCCGCTAGAGCCTTTCGGATAGTCACATCAGAAGCGACATTTTATCGGGAAATCGAACGCAGAAACCGGAACTCGATATCTCTAACCGTTCCCGAGATATTCGCAAAAATGTGTAAAAATCGTTAAATTTCCTTATTTTTCGACCTAAAATTCTTAATTTGCGAGCGAACCTACCGTTCCGATTCGGTTCTACGCGGCGTCCAGCATGTTCCCCTGGTCGCGCCGATCTTTTGAGACCAAGCTGAAACGCCTAGCTGCTGCCGTCCGGAGTTATGTTGAAGACGACGAAAAAAACACGCGTTTCTTGGGCCTTATTTCTTAACCCAGGACATATTACCTGCTATTTCGGGCCGAACGAAGGCGCCGAAACCCTACCGTATTATATACTGTCGGACGCGTATGTTCGACGAGGATTCCATATTTGAAAGCGCCGTGGCGCTAGCGGTCTCCGTTCCGGAGATATGGGCAAAAAACCGGAATTTTTATGGAAAATTTAAGCAAAAATCGCTGAAAAAATGGCCTAAACGTCGAGAATAGCCCCAACATATTATAGGTCAAAAGAAGCTCTCCTCGACGATCGAACGGCGCGCGCGGGTCCTCTAGCTATTACCGTCCTCGAGATATGGGCGTTCAAAGTTTAAAACTTGAAAACGACCGAAGGTGAACCCCTAGAAGCGCCTCCGACGGGGAATCGAATGGCGAGGAGCGCGCTTCGATACTCTCTACCCGTTTCCGAGATATTTGAGGTCAAAGTTTTGAAAAATTAAAACGACCTAGAGCCTTCTAATATGATCCATCAGACGCGCATTTTGACGGCGAATCGAATGGTGAAAAGCGCGATCCGATATCTTAACCGTTTCCGAGATATTTGAGGTTAAAGTTTTTAAGATGAAATGCCGCTAGAGCCTTTTCGGATAGTCCATCAGAAGCGCATTTTATCGGAGAATCGAACGCAGAAAACCGGAACTCGATATCTCTAACCGTTATATTGGCAAAAATGTGTTAGAAATCGTTAAATTTCCTATTTTTTCGACTAAAATTTCTTAATTTTGCGAGCAAACTACCGTTCCGATTCGGTTCTAGCGGCGTCCAGCATGTTCCCCTGGTCGCTCGGATCTTTTTGAGACCAAGCTGAACGACCTAGCTGCTGCCGTTCCGGAGTTATGTTTGAAGAGAACGAAAAAAACACGCGTTTCTTGGCCTTATTTCTTACCCAGGGCACATATACCTGCTATTTCGGGCCGAACGAAGGCGCCGAAACCCTAACGTATTATATACTGTCGGACGCGTAATTTCGACGAGGATTCCATATTTGAAAGCGCCGTGGCGCTAGCCGTCTCCGTTCCCGGAGATATGGGCAAAAAACCGGACATTTTTATGGAAAATTTAAGCAAAATCCGCTGAAAATGGCCTAAACGTCGAGAATAGCCCCAAAATATTATAGGTCAAAAGAAGCGTCTCCTCGAGCGGAATCGAACGGCGCGAGCGCGCGTCCATATAGCCTATTAACCGTTCTCGAGATATGGGCGTTCAAAGTTTGAAACTTGAAAACGACCGCAAGGTGAACCCCTAGAAGCGCCTTCCGACGCGGAGATCGAATGGCGAGGAGCGCGCTTCGATATCTCTAACCGGTTCCGAGATATTTTGAGCGTCAAAGTTTGAAAATTTAAAACGACGCTAGAGCCTTCTAATATGATCCATCAGACGCGCATTTTTGACGGCGATGGAATGGTGAAAAGCGCGATCCGATATCTCTACCGTTTCCGAGATATTTGAGGTTAAAGGTTTTTAAGATGAAAATCGCCGCTAGAGCCTTTTCGGATAGTCCATCAGAAGCGATTTTATGGGGAATCGAACGCAGAAAACCGGAACTCGATATCTCTAACCGTTCTCGAGATATTCGCAAAAATGTGTAAAAATCGTTAAATTTCCTATTATTTTTCGACCTAAAAGTCTTAATTTGCGAGCGAACTACGTTCCGATTCGGTTCTAGCGGCGTCCAGCATGTTCCCCCTGGTCAGCCGGATCTTTGATGACCGAGCTCAACGCCTGACCGCCTAGCTGCTGCCGTTCCGGAGTTATGTTGAAGAGACGAAAAAAACACGCGTTTCTTGGGCCTTAATTCTCTACCGCAGACATATACCTGCTATTCGGGCCGAACGAAGGCGCCGAAACCCTAACGTATTATATACTGTCGGACGCGTATTTCGACGAGGATTCCATATTTGAAAGCGCGTGGCGCTAGCGGTCTCGTTCCGGAGATATGGGCAAAAAAACCGGATTTTTATGGAAAATTTAAGCAAAAATCGCTGAAAAATGGCCTAAACGTCGAGATAGTCCAACATATTATAGGTCAAAAGAAGCGTCTCCTCGAGCGGAATCGAACGGGCGCCGCGCGGCGTTCCCTCTAGCTATTACCGTTCTCGAGATATGGGCAGTTCAAAGTTTGAAACTTGAAAACGACCGCAGGGTGACACCTAGAAGCGCCTTCCGACGGGGAACGAATGGAGAGAGGAGCGCGCTTCGATATCTCTACCCGTTTCCGAGATATTTGAGCGTCAAAGTTTTGAAAAATTAAACGACGCTAGAGCCTTCTAATATGATCCATGCAGACGCGCCATTTTGACGGCGAATCGAATGGTGAAAAGCGCGATCCGATATCTCTAAACCGTTTCCGAGATATTTGAGGTTAAAGTTTTTAAGATGAAAATCGCCGCTAGAGCTTTCGGATAGTCCATCAGAAGCGCATTTTATCGGGAAATCGAACGCAGAAAAACCGGAACTCCGACATCTCCTAACCGTTCTCGAGATATTCGCAAAAATGTGTAAAAATCGTTAAATTTCCTTATTTTTCGACCTAAAATTCTTAATTTGCGAGCGAACTACCGTTCGATTCGGTTCTAGCGGCGTCAGCATGTTCCCTGGTGCGCGGCCGAGATCTTTGAGACAAGCTGAACGCCTAGCTGCTGCCGTTCGGAGTTAATGTTGAAGAGACCGAAAAAAACACGCGTTTCTCTTGGCCTTATTTCTTAACCCAGGCACATATACCTGCTATTTCGGCCGAACGAAGGCGCCGAAACCCTAACGTATTATATACTGTCGGACCGCGTATTTCGACGAGGATTCCATATTTGAAAGCGCCGTGGCGCTAGCGGTCTCCGTTCCGGAGATATGGGCAAAAAACCGGAATTTTTAATGGAAAATTAAGCAAAAATCGCTGAAAAAATGGCCTAAACGTCGAGATAGCCCCAACATATTATAGGTCAAAGAAGCGTCTCCTCGAGCGGAATCGAACGCGCCGCGGCGCGTCACTCTAACTATTACCGTTCTCGAGATATGGGCGTAAAAGTTTAAAACTTGAAAACGACCGCAGGTGACCCCTAGAAGCGCCTTCCGACGGGAATCGAATTGGCGAGGAGCGCGCTTCGATATCTCTACCCGTTTCCGAGATATTTGGAGGTCAAAGTTTTGAAAAAATTAAAACGACGCTAGAGCCTTTCAATATCATCTCATCAGACGCGCATTTTGACGGCGAATCGAATGGTGAAAAAGCGCGATCCGATATCTCTAACCGTTTCCGAGATATTTGAGGTTAAAGTTTTTAAGATGAAAATCGCCGCTAGAGCCTTTTCGGATAGTCCATCAGAAGCGCAAGTTTAATCGGGGAATCGAACGCAGAAAACCGGAACTCGATATCTCTAACCGTTCTCGAGATATTCGCAAAAATGTGTAAAAATCGTTAATTTCCTTATTTTTCGACCTAAAATTCTTAATTTGCGAGGCGAACTACCGTTCGTTTCGGTTCTAGAGCCCGTCAGCATGTTTTCCCCTGGTCGCGCCGGATCTTTTGAGACCAAGCTGAACGCCCTAGCTGGCTGCCGTTCCGGAGTTATGTTGAAGAGACGAAAAACAACGCGTTTCTTGCGCCTTATTTCTTACCAGGCCATATACCTGCTATTTCGGGCCGAACGAAGCGCCGAACCCTAACGTATTATATACTGTCGGACGCGTATTTCGAAGAGGATTCCATATTTAAAAGCGCCGTGGCGCTAGCGCGTCTCCGTTCCGGAGATATGGGGCAAAAACCGGAATTTTTATGGGAAAAATTTAAGCAAAAATCGCTGAAAAATGGCCTAAACGTCGAGATAGCCCCAAAATATTATAGGTCAAAGAAGCGTCTCCTCGAGCGGAATCGAACGGCGCCGCGCGGCGTCCCTCTAGCTATTACAGTTCCGAGATATGGGCGTTCAAATTTGAAACTTGAAAACGACCGCAAGGTGACCCCTAGAAGCGCCTTCCGACGGGGAATCGAATGGCGAGAAGCGCGCTTCGATATCTCTACCCGTTTCCGAGATATTTGAGGTCAAAGTTTCTGAAAATTAAAAACGACGCTAGAGCCTTCTAATATCATCCATCAGACGCGCATTGTTGACGGCGAATTCGAATGGTGAAAAGCGCGATCGATATCTCTAACCGTTTCGAGATATATTTGAGGTTAAGTTTTTAAGATGAAAAATCGCCGCTAGAGCCCTTTCGGATAGTCCATCAGAAGCGCATTTTTATCGGGGAATCGAAACGCAGAAAACGGAAACTCGATATCTCTCTAACCGTTCTCGAGATATTCGCAAAAAGTGTAAAAATCGTTAATTTTCCTTATTTTTTCGACCTAAAATTCTTTAATTTGGCGAGCGAACTACCGTTCCGATTCGGTTCTAGCGGCGTCCAGCATGTTCCCCTGGTCGCGCCGGATCTTTTGAGACCAAGCTGAACGCCCTAGCTGCTCCGTTCCGGAGTTATGTTGAAGAGACGAAAAAACACGCGTTTCTGGGGCCTTAATTCTTACCCAGGCACATATACCTGCTATTTGGGCCGAACGAAGGCGCCGAACACCCTAACGTATTATATACTGTCGGACGCGTATTTCGACGAGGATTCCATATTTGAAAGCGACGTGGCGCTAGCGGTCTCCGTTCCGGAGATATGGGCAAAACACCGGAAATTTTTATGGAAAATTTAAGCAAAAATCGCTGAAAAATAGCCTAAACGTCGAGATAGCCCAACATATTATAGGTCAAAAGAGCGTCTCCTCGAGCGGAATCGAACGGCGCCGCGCGTCCTCTAGCTATTACCGTTCTCGAGATATGGGCGTTCAAAGTTTGAAACTTGAAAAGCCGCAAGGTGACCCCTAGAGCGCCTTCGACGGGAATCGGGAATGGCGAGGCTAGGACTAGACCTACATCTCAACTAGGGTTGTGAACCTGAAGGTTCTGTACGCTTTCATCTCTGATAAAGAGCGGCACGATCAAGCCGCTGGGGTGGGTGTTCGGAAGTAACTCGAGGAGTTAACTCTGCAGGGGAGGTTGGTGATCGTCATTTGTAATCTAGGCCGAACCTAATTTGAAATTGTGATTTTTGAAGTTTTTACCTCGTGGTAAGGTATTGACAGGCGGTCGTCAGGGTTTATAAACGTTAGATGTTACTCTAAGAAAACATCTAGACGTCTGACTCGTGGTAAGTGGAGGTGACGCATCCTGGGGTTCCCACGACCGCCTGAACCAGGGGGTCTCGCTGAGTTGGGCGCGAGCCCAAGCAGCGTTGAGGGTCCTGCTTTAATGAAGTCTCGGAGGGGCGGAACTTGCAGACACGATGAATCTGCTCTGTTCTAACGAACCAAGGGGCCTGCACGATCAGCCCTGAAGTGTCCTGTTTTGAAGTGCCTCGAGGGCCTTCAATCTAGTGGGGGGCACCGACGCCCACGCAAAAAGCGCCGTAAACAGGACAGGCTTAGGATGGACTTGTAGAGTAGCAACTTGTTTGCTAGGTGAAGGGGACTCTTCGCCCTAACATTGGGAAGTAACGAGTTGCAAGCAGTGAGAAAACGAGATCGGAGCTCGGAGCTCTGCTTCGACCAGGTGAGACGCCTGTCGAAGTGGATTCCTAGGTACTTAACCTGTTGACTCCACGGTAACCGACGTTTCCCACGCGAATGCGCGTATCAGGATCATGTCTCTCCTTGAGAAACCCACTGCTACGCATTTGGATTCGTTCAAAGGCAGTCTCCACCGAGAGGAACCAGCGAAACGAGGCGGTTTTGTGGCCGCCTGAAGGCCCCACAACCAACCCTCTCCCTGCTTCTTGCGTAGATGACGGTATCATCCGCATAGATTGCTAGGTGCGTGCCAAGCTTCCGAGGGAGGTCTGCCAGAAAACAGAAGGAAGAGAAGAGGTCCCAACAGCGATCCCTGCCGGTACTCCGGCGAGGATATCGCGGAGCCAAGAGCGGACGCCGGCTGTTCTAAACAGAAAGGTTTCTGCGTTCAAGGTAAGAACTGATCAAACCTGATCAGTGAGGGATCAAACACCAGAAACTACAACTTTGTGGATCAGCCCTTTGTGCCAGACAGAGTCAAAGGCACCGTTTGAAGTCAAAGAAAACTGCAAGCTACGGTTTCTCTCCTCTCAGAGACCGTTTGCGGATCATCCTCAGTGAACCTGAGGAGCTGTAATTCAGTAGAAAGCCCGGTCCGAAAACCGAACTGTCCGTCCTGAATTACCTGAAGTTCGTCGCTGGTCGGAGGTTAGCCGATCGAGGATGATCGACTCGGCTACCTTTCGAAAGGTTTGGACAAAAGGCTGATCGGGCCGATAAACTCTCGCGGAAGGTGGGGTTCTTCCCGGGCTTAGGGATGGGTGACGACTTCGGCGTGCTTCAAACTGAACGGGAAGTGCTGTAGCTGGACGGACTGCGTTTACGGATGAAACCACAGTTTCTCCGCGTGCCTCAGGAGGTAATCTCTTCAGGGCTGTATTGGTAACACCATCAGCAACTGGGGACTTTTTGTTGCTTCTGCCTTTGGATGAAAAGCCGTCCAAGCTCCCGCTGGCCCGTAAGCCCGGGGTCGATCGGGGTTCCGGGCATGCCAGGCAGCACGGGCACCGAATCGTCACCTCGCTACGAAAGTCCTCACCCCGGTCACCTCGATGGCCTCCGTCGTCAGAGTCAGATTCTGAGACGTCGATGGGTTCGATACCACGAAAGACTTGCTGAAGAAAGTCCTGCGTGAACCTCTGCCTTATCCTCAACCGGAAAAGACTGAACCGTTCGTGCCGTGAAGAGGCTGGTTCCTGGAACGCATTTCTTGCCGGGGTTTCGGAGCGCCCTAGCTAATTTCAAACGGAGCGTCCTCCGTGCGAGCGAGCCAGCTTGTCCTGCCAGCGAGCTTCGTAGCTCCCGGAGGCAAATCCGCGGACCCGCGTCGCCAGGAGGTTGGCCGCTGGAAATCAGCAGGGTAGGAGTGGCGTTGGGCCAGTTTCTGGCTTTCCTGCGCTCCCTAATGAGCTCCTCAGTTCAATTGGCAGATCTGCCGAAGTTTTACGAGGATCGTCTGCGACGATTCCTCCAAAGCTAGGGTGAGTCCGACGTGAAGGTATGTGCGCTGCTTCGAGAGTAGCTACTAATCGGTATCACGTCGGGGATGCCGGACGAGCAAAACTTAGTTTTGCAGGTGAAGAGTTCCAGTTTCGTAAGACCTACGATCTGAGCCCCGAGCGTCAACAAAATCGCCGCCTAGGACGACCAAAATGGGGTTGTGATCGAAGAGAAGATCTGGGATGCTCTCAACGGATACCGCGGCAGGGGACGTCCATGGACGAAGCCATGGCGAGAATGCTCCGGGATAAATACCTGTGCGGTAGTACGTCGGTGAAAGGGGGAGTGAAAAACGACATTCCTCCTACGGACGAAATCGAACAGCGCGCTGCCGAACCTGTTCGTTTCCTTGACCCCAAGGGGGTGCTTTGCGTTCAAGTTCTCAGCTACCCAACACCGGAACGGTATCGGTAAAAATGCTGGAGTAGTCATCGGAGGAGAAGAGTCTACTTGGGGAGGCGTAGACTGCGTAGATTTTAAGTGGACCGAAGTCCGTCCAGGTCAGGATGCCCGTTGCTTCAAGGGAGGTTAGCAACGGGACGTCGATTTGGGAAATGGCGGCATAGAATTTTGATGAGGACTGCTGTGCCTCCGCCTCGGCCGTCAGGCCGATCCTGACGGTACACTGAATAGTTTCGCAACCGTTAACACTGTCTTCCAGGACGAAACCAGGTTTCACAAAGAGGAGCAACGTCGATTTTGGTTGATAAGAGGAAGTCCACGAAGCTGGGTATCTCTCGTGATACAAAGCGTTCCAGGCGACTAGCCTGGTCCCCCGAAAGGTGATGCGTGTCAAGTCCACAGCCATAAATTAGCCTTGGACTGGAAAGACTGCTTGCAACTGCTGTACAGCAGCGTTGAACTGCCCTATCAGCTGTTGGAAGGCTATAGAGCGCTTATCAGGTCAGTCCTGGGGGGCTGCCATGTTGGGTTGCGCCCCCATTGGCCGCGGGCCAGACGGGGGCTGCGCGCTCTGTGTTGAGCGGTTTGGGGTATTTTGGGAAGAGGAAGCTGCTTCCGCAAAGGATCTGGGGGGTTGAGAGGGGGAGGACCCGGCATTGGCATTGGCGCTTGGCCTGTTGCCGGCTGTCGGTGATCTGACGGGTGGTTGGGGGCGAGGGCGGGGGAAGTGGGGGCATCCCCTGTAGCTGGCGGCATGTGCTTGGCCACAGTTGGCACACTTTGCCGGTTGTTCTTTGTCAAGAGGACAGTCTCTGACGAAGTGGTTGCCGCTGCAGGCAACGCACCTTGGAACTGCGGTGCACCGCGATTGCGCGTGCCCGAATTTCTGGCATCTGAAGCATTGCCCGATGCCAGGGCGTGAGCGCAGAGGCTCTACCGTTATGCATACCTTACAGACGTATTTGGTATGGTATATCTCCTTTTGATCTTTCGAGATCTTGACCAAGACCAGTGGCATTGGAGCTTTGCCTCTGGTGCGCCTCATGCGGGTGACGCTTGGGGCTTAAAACCTTGGAGCTCTAGGTCCTCGGTGATGTCATCGATGGAGAATTCGATGGGAATTCCCCTGAAAACAACATTTAGTTGCTTTTCCGACGGTAGCTGGTACGTATGATACGGCCAGCTACTTTGATCGAGCAGTTTGGTGGCTGCCCTAAAAGTCGTCCACGGTGGACGGGAAGAAACGAATCCCGTCCTTCGTGTTTTGGGCCTTCAGGAAATTAATCCTTCGTTCGGCCATTCTGGAGGTCAAGTGGTTCCAAACCGCTTTATCGCGCAGGATGATAGGAGGTGCCTTTTCACCTTCCTTGTCCTTGTCAGCAGCAGCGGGAGCCGCTTTGCTGCTGGGTTCACCCTGGGAGGGGGTGGGGGTGGCGCAAGTGGTGCTGGCCTTGATTTGGACAGCGGCTTTCGCCTTGCTGTCCTTTTCTGCCATTTTTTCACGGGGGGCGGTGGTGGGGGCGGCGGGCCGGGGGTGGCTTTTTTCGCGGCGGCAGGCCAGTGGAAACCGCCTTGTCGGCCTTCTGAATTTGATTTTTTCGGCCGGGGTGGCGCGGGGGGTGGGGGTGGGGGTGGCACCGGGGGTGGCAGCCTTTGCCCTGGGCGGCTGTGTTACCGCTACAGACTTGGAAGCGGTCTGCTTCCCGTCTTCGGTTTTCTCCTTAAGGGGGGGGAAATCCCCTACCTTAATCGCCTTACAAGATGAAGGCAGGACAGGGATCTTTGATCCCTTATCGGCAGTGCGCTGGCTTTTGGCCTTGCGCTTTTTGGCCGCCTCCGACCAACCTGCTTCCCCTTCGCTCTCAGAGGAGCTGGGGAGGGGGACTGTAGCCTCGGCCTCCATAGCCTCAGCTTCGTCCTCATCATCGCCCACAGCGTGAGGCGCCGTGGACCCGGGCTCACATGCGTTTGCAGTCCGCATTTCCAGAATCTTTGACAGATTTACTATAATCTGTCTGATCTGGTCGTCGGTGAGGCTGGCTGCCTGCTCCAGCATTGACATCCTCACTTTTTGCGTCCGAAATATTCTTAAAACTCTAAATTTACTATTTAAACCGGGTCGGGAATGAAGTTCCCGGCCAACTGTAAAAACTTGTTGCAAAAACGCCCGTATATGTGTTGTATCATGCACTAAACTACTTGAATTTATGTATAATTACAGCTGAGGGCTGTCTAATCAATCCAAATATTTTTTAAAAAGGGTTTAAGACCTTAAACATGCACAAAAGTAAAGCTGTGTGGTAAACCTCACCTTTGGTGGCACCGCTGGGTGTACCACCGCCTGGTTGGCTGGAGGGGCGGGGCTTCCCGCTCTCGCTCGGGCCAATCCACGACTCGATTGCAGAAGTCAGCGATCACAAAAAACGCCTATGTTGTTCGGTTTGTGCACTGAAAAGTACACGTACCGAAAGCAAATTGAAGCAGCTGTCGCACAGGGAGCTCGCAGAAACACGTGTTGTCACCACGAAAACTCAGGAACCTCTCCTGATTGGCGAGGAGCGCGCTTCGATATCTCTACCCGTTTCCGAGATATTTGAGGTCAAAGTTTTGAAAAATTTAAAACGGACGCTAGAGCCTTCTAATATGATCCATCAGACGCGCATTTTGACGGCGAATCGAATGGTGAAAAGCGCGATCCGATATCTCTAACCGTTTCCGAGATATTTGAGGTTAAAGTTTTTAAGATGAAAATCGCCGCTAGAGCCTTTTCGGATAGTCCATCAGAAGCGCATTTTATCGGGGAATCGAACGCAGAAAACCGGAACTCGATATCTCTAACCGTTCTCGAGATATTCGCAAAAATGTGTAAAAATCGTTAAATTTCCTTATTTTTCGACTAAAATCTTAATTTGCGAAGCGAACTACCGTTCCGATTCGGTTCTAGCGGCGTCCAGCATGTTCCCCTGGTCGCGCCGGATCTTTGAGACCAAGCTGAACGCCCTAGCTGCTGCCGTTCCGGAGTTATGGTGAAGAGACGAAAAAAACACTGCGTTTCTTGGGGCCTTATTTCTTACCCAGGCACATATACCTGCTATTTCGGGCCGAACGAAAGCGCCGAAACCCTAACGTATTATATACTGTCGGACGCGTATTTCGACGAGGATTCCATATTTGAAAGCGCCGCGGCGCTAGCGGTCTCCGTTCCGGAGATATGGGCAAAAAACCGGAATTTTTATGGAAAATTTAAGCAAAAATCGCTGAAAAATGGCCTAAACGTCGAGATAGCCCCAACATATTATAGGTCAAAAGAAGCGTCTCCTCGAGCGGAATCGAACGGCGCCGCGCGCGTCCCTCTAGCTATTACCGTTCTCGAGATATGGGCGTTCAAAGTTTGAAACTTGAAAACGACCGCAAGGTGACCCCTAGAAGCGCCTTCCGACGGGGAATCGAATGGCGAGGAGCGCGCTTCGATATCTCTACCCGTTTCCGAGATATTTGAGGTCAAAGTTTGAAAAATTAAAACGACGCTAGAGCCTTCTAATATGATCCATCAGACGCGCATTTTGGACGGCGAATCGAATGGTGAAAAGCGCGATCCGATATCTCTAACCGTTTCCGAGATATTTGAGGTTAAAGTTTTTAAGATGAAAATCGCCGCTAGAGCCTTTTCGGATAGTCCATCAGAAGCGCATTTTATCGGGGAATCGAACGCAGAAAACCGGAACTCGATATCTCTAACCGTTCTCGAGATATTCGCAAAATGTGTAAAAAATCGTTAAATTTTCCTTATTTTTCGACCTAAAATTCTTAATTTGCGAGCGAACTACCGTTCCGATTCGGTTCTAGCGGCGTCCAGCATGGTCCCCTGGTCGCGCGGATCTTTTGAGACCAAGCTGAACGCCCTAGCTGCTGCCGTTCCGGAGTTATGTTGAAGAGACGAAAAAAACACGCGTTTCTTGGGCCTTATTTCTTACCCAGGCACATATACCTGCTATTTCGGGCCGAACGAAGGCGCCGAAACCCTAACGTATTATATACTGTCGGACGCGTATTTCGACGAGGATTTCCATATTTGAAAGCGCCGTGGCGCTAGCGGTCTCCGTTCCGGAGATATGGGCAAAAAACCGGAATTTTTATGGAAAATTTAAGCAAAAATCGCTGAAAAATGGCCTAAACGTCGAGATAGCCCCAACATATTATAGGTCAAAAGAAGCGTCTTCCTCGAGCGGAATCGAACGGCGCCGCGCGCGGTCCCTATAGCTATTACCGTTCTCGAGATATGGGCGTTCAAAGTTTGAAACTTGAAAACGACCGCAAGGTGACCCCTAGAAGCGCCTTCCGACGGGGAATCGAATGGCGAGGAGCGCGCTTCGATATCTCTACCCGTTTCCGAGATATTTGAGGTCAAAGTTTTGAAAAATTAAAACGACGCTAAGAGCTTCTAATATCATCCATCAGACGCGCATTTTGACGGGCGAATCGAATGGTGAAAAGCGCGATCCGATATCTCTAACGTTTCCGAGATATTTGAGGTTAAAGTTTTTAAGATGAAAATCGCCGCTAGAGCCTTTTCGGATAGTCCATCAGAAGCGCATTTTATCGGGGAATCGAACGCAGAAAACCGGAACTCGATATCTCTAACCGTTCTCGAGATATTCGCAAAAATGTGTAAAAATCGTTAAATTTTCCTTATTTTTTCGACATAAAATTCTTAAATTTGCGAGGCGAACTACCGTTCCGATTCGGTTCTAGGGGCGTCCAGCATGTTCCCTCTGGTCGCGCGGATCTTCTTCTGAGACCAAGCTGAACGCCCTAGCTGCTGCCGTTCCGGAGTTATGTTGAAAGAGGACGAAAAAACACGCGTTTCTTGGGCCTTTATTTCTTACCCAGGCACATATACCTGCTATTTCGGGCCGACGAAGGCGCCGAAACCCATACGTATTATATACTGTCGGACGCGTATTTCGACGAGGATTCCCATTTGAAAGCGCCGTGGCGCTAGCGGTCTCCGTTCCGGAGATATGGGCAAAAAAACCGGAATTTTTATGGAAAATTTAAGCAAAAATCGCTGAAAAATGGGCTAAACGTCGAGATAGCCCCCACATATTATAGGTCAAAAGAAGCGTCTCCTCGAGCGGAATCGAACGGCGGCCGCGCGCGTCCCTCTTAGCTATTACCGTTCTCGAGATATGGGCGTTCAAAGTTTGAAACTTGAAAACGACCGCAAGGTGACCCCTAGAAGCGCCTTCCGACGGGGAATCGAATGGCGAGGAGCGCGCTTCGATATCTCTACCCGTTTCCGAGATATTTGAGGTCAAAGTTTTGAAAAATAATAAACGACGCTAGGAGCCTTCTAATATCATCCATCAGACGCGCATTTTTGACGGCGAATCGAATGGTGAAAAGCGCGATCCGATATCTCTAACCGTTTCCGAGATATTTGAGGTTAAAGTTTTTAAGATGAAAATCGCCGCTAGAGCCTTTCGGATAGTCCACCAGAAGCGCATTTTATCGGGGAATCGAACGCAGAAAACCGGAACTCGATATCTCTAACCGTTCTCCGAGATAATTCGCAAAAATGTGTAAAAATCGTTAAATTTCCTTATTTTTCGACCTAAAATTCTTAATTTGCGAGCGAACTAACCGTTCCGATTCCGGTTCTGCGGCGTCCGCATGTTCCCCTGGTCGCGCCGGATCTTTTTGAGACCAAGGCTGAACGCCCTAGCTGCTGCCGTTCCGGAGTTATGTTGAAGAGACGAAAAAAACGACGCGTTTCTTGGGCCTTATTTCTTTACCCAGGCACATATACCTGCTATTTCGGGCCGAAACGAAGGCCGCCGAAACCCTAACGTATTATATACTGTCGGACGCGTATTTTCGACGAGGATTCCATATTTGAAAGCGCCGTGGCGCTAGCGGTCTCCGTTCCGGAGATATGGGCAAAAAACCGGAATTTTTTATGGAAAATTTTAAGCAAAATCGCTGAAAAATGGCCTAAACGTCGAGATAGCCCAACATATTATAGGTCAAAAGAAGCGTCTCCTTCGACGGAATCGAACGGCGCCGCGCGCGTCCCTCTAGCTATTACCGTTCTCGAGATATGGGCGTTCAAAGTTTGAACTTGCAAACGACCGCAAGGTGACCCTAGAAGCGCCTTTCCGACGGGGAATCGAATGGCGAGGAGCGCGCTTCGATATCTTTACCCGTTTTCCGAGATATTTGAGTGTCAAAGTTTTGAAAATTAAAAAGACGCTAGAGCCTTCTAATATCATCCATCAGACGCGCATTTTGACGGCGAATCGAATGGTGAAAAGCGCGATCCGATATCTCTAACCGTTTCCGAGATATTTTAGGTTAAAGTTTTTTAAGATGAAAATCGCCGCTAGAGCCTTTTCGGATAGTCCATCAGAAGCGCATTTTATCGGGGAATCGAACGCAGAAAACCGGAACTCGATATCTCTAACCGTTCTCCGAGATATCGCAAAAATGTGTAAAAATCGTTAAATTTCCTTATTTTTCGACCTAAAATTTCTTAATTTGCGAGCGAACTAACCGTTCCGATTCGGTTCTAGGCGGCGTCCAGCATGTTCCCCTGGTCGCGCCGGATCTTTTGAGACCAAGCTGAACGCCCTAGCTGCTGCCGTTCCGGAGTTATGTTGAAGAGACGAAAAACACACGCGTTTCTTGGGCCTTATTTCTTACCCAGGCACATATACCCTGCTATTTCGGGCCGACGAAGGCGCCGAAAACCCTAACGTATTATATACTGTCGGACGCGTATTTCGACGAGGATTCCATATTTGAAAGCGCCCGTGGCGCTAGCGGTCTCCGTTCCGGAGATATGGGGCAAAAAACCGGAATTTTTATGGAAAATTTAAGCAAAAATCGCTGATAGATAGCCTAAACGTCGAGATAGCCCCAACATATTATAGGTCAAAAGAAGCGCCTTCCTCGAGCGAAATCGAACGGCGCCGCGCCCGTTGCTCTAGCTATTACCGTTCTCGAGATATGGCGTTCAAAGTTTTGAAACTTGAAAACGACCGCAAGGTGACCCTAGAAGCGCCTTCCGACGGGGAATCGAATGGCGAGGAGCGGCGCTTTCGATATCTCTACCCGTTTCCCGAGATATTTGAGGTCAAAGTTTTGAAAAAATTTAAAACGACGCTAGAGCCTTCTTAATATCATCATCAGACGCGCATTTTGACGGCGAATCGAATGTTGAAAAGCGCGATCCGATAATCTCTAACCGTTTCCCGAGATATTTGAGGTTAAAGTTTTTAAGATGAAAATCGCCGCTAGAGCCTTTTCGGATAGTCCATCAGAAGCGCATTTTATCGGGGAATCGAACGCAGAAAACCGGAACTCGATATCTCTAACCGTTCTCGAGATATTCGCAAAAATGTGTAAAAATCGTTAAATTTCCTTATTTTTCGACCTAAATTCTAATTTGCGAGCGAACTACCGTTCCGATTCGGCTTCTAGCGGCGTCCAGCATGTTCCCCTGGTCGCGCCGGATCTTTTGGGACCAAGCAGAACGCCCTAGCTGCTGCCGTTCCGGATGTTATGTTGGAAGAGACGAAAAAAGACACGGCGTTTCTTGGGCCTTATTTCTTTACCCAGGCACATATACCTGCTATTTCGGGCCGGAACGAAGGCGCCGAAACCCTAACGTATATATATACTGTCGGACGCGTATTTCGACGAGGATTCCATATTGAAAGCGCCGTTGGCGCTAGCGGTCTCCGTTCCGGAATATGGGCAAAAACGGAATTTTTATGGAAAATTTAAGCAAAATCGCTGAAAAATGGCCTAAACGTCGAGATAGCCCCAACATTTATAGGTCAAAAGAAGCGTCTCTCGAGCGGAATCGAACGGCGCCGCGCGCGTCCCTCTAGCTATTACCGTTCTCGAGATATGGGCGTTCAAAGTTTGAAACTTGAAAACGACCGCAAGGTGACCCCTAGAAGCGCCTTCCGACGGGGATCGAATTGCGAGGAGCGCGCTTCGATATCTCTACCCGTTTCGAGATATTTTGAGGTCAAAGTTTTGAAAAATTAAAACGACGCTAGAGCCTTCTAATATCATTCCATCAGACGCGCATTTTTGACGGCGAATCGAATGGTGAAAAGCGCGATCCGATATCTCTAACCGTTTCCGGATATTTGAGGTTAAAGTTTTAAGATGAAAATCGCCGCTAGAGCCTTTTCGGATAGTCCATCAGAAGCGCATTTTATCGGGGAATCGAACGCAGAAAACCGGAACTCGATTATCTCTAAACCGTTTCTCGAGAATATTCGCAAAAGTGTAAAATCGTTAAATTTCCTTATTTTTCGACCTAAATTCTTAATTTGGCGAGCGAAACTACCGTTCCGATTCGGTTCTAGCGGCGTCCAGCATGTTCCCCCTGGTCGCGCCGGATCTTTTGAGACCAAGCTGAACGCCCTAGCTACTGCCGGTTCCGGAGTTATGTTGAAGAGACGAAAAAAACACGCGTTTCTTGGGCCTTATTTCTTACCCAGGCACATATACCTTGCTATTTCGGGCCGAACGAAGGCGCCGAACCCTAACGTATTATATACTGTCGGACGCGTATTTCGACGAGGATTCCATATTTGAAAGCGCCGTGGCGCTAAGCGGTCTTCCGTTCCGGAGATATGGGCAAAAACCGGAATTTTTAATGGAAAATTTAAGCAAAAAATCGCTGAAATGGCCTAAACGTCGAGATATGCCCCAACATATATAGGGCAAAAGAAGCGTCTCCTCGAGCGGAATCGAACGGCGCCGCGTGCGTCCCTCTAGCTTTACACGTTCTCGAGATATGGGCGTTCCAAGTTTGGAAACTTGAAAACGACCGCAAGGTGACCCCTAGAAGCGCCTTCGACGGGGGAATCGAATGGCGAGGAGCGCGCTTCGATATCTCTACCCTGTTTTCGAGATAATTTGAGGTCAAAGTTTTGCAAATTAAAACCGACGCTAGAGCCTTCTAATATCATCCATCAGGACGCGCATTTTTGACGGCGAATCGAATGGTTTAAAGCGCGATCCGATATCTCTAACCGTTTCCGAGATATTTGAGGTTAAAGTTTTTAAGATGAAAATCGCCGCTAGATCCTTTTCGGATAGTCCATCAGAAGCGCATTTTATCGGGATATCGAACGCAGAAAACCGGAACTCGATATCTCTATACCGTTTCTCGAGATATTTCGCAAAATGTGTAAAAATCGTTAAATTTCCCTTATTTTTCGACCTAAAATTCTTAATTTGCGAAGCGAACTACCGTTCCGATTCGGTTTCTAGCGGCGTCCAGCACTGTTCTCTCCTGGTCGCGCCGGATCTTTTGAGACCAAGCTGAACGCCCTAGCTGCTGCCGTTCCGGAGTTATGTTGAAGAGACGAAAAAAACACGCGTTTCTTGGGCCTTATTCTTTTACGCCAGGCACATATACCTGCTATTTCGGGCGAACGAAGGCGCCGGAAACCCTAACGTATTATATACTGTTCGACGCGTATTTTCGACGAGGATATCCATTTTTGTAAAGCGCCGTGCGCTAGCGGTCTCCGTTCCGTGAGATATGGGCAGCAAACCGGAATTTTTTATGGAAAATTTAAGCAAAAAATTCGCTGAAAATGGCCTAACGTCGAGATAGCCCCAACATATTATAGGTCAAAGAAGCGTTCCTCGAGCGGAATCGAACGGCGCGCGCGCGCGTCCCTCTAGCTTTACCGTTCTCGAGATATGGGCGTTCAAGTTTTGAAATCTTGAACAACGACCGCAAGGTGACCCCTAGAAGCGCCTTCCGACGGGGGATCGAATGGCGAGGTAGCGCGCTTCGATATCTCTACCCGTTTCCCGAGATATTGTGAGTCAATAGTTTTGAAGAATTAAAAACGACGCTAGAGCCTTCTTAATATCATCCATCAGCGCGCTTTTGACGGCGAGAATCGAATGGTGAAAAGCGCGATCCGATATCTCTAACCGTTTCCGAGATATTTGAGGTTAAAGTTTTTTAAGATTGAAAATCGCCGCTAGAGCCTTTTCGGATAGTCTCATCAGAAGCGCATTTTATTCGGGGAATCGAACGCAAGAAAACCGGAACCTCGATATCTCTAACCGTTCTCGAGATATTTCGCAAAAAATGTGTAAAATACGTTAAATTTCCTTATTTTTCGATCTAAAACTTCTTAATTTGCGAGCGAACTACCGTTCCGATTCGGTTCTAGCGGCGTCCAGCATGTTCCCCTGGTCGCGCCGGATCTTTTTAGACCCAAGCTGAACGCCCTAGCTGCTGCCCGTTCCGGAGTTATGTTGAAGAGACGAAAAAAACATCGCGTTTCTTGGGCTTATTTCTTTACCCGGCACATATACCTGCTATTTCGGGCCGAATCGCAGGCGCGACTCCTCTAACGTATTATATTACGTCGGACGCGTATTTCGACGAGATTCCATATTTGAAAAGCGCCGTGGCGCTAGCCGGTCTCCGTTTCCGGAGATATGGGCAAAAACCGGATTTTTATGGAAAATTTAAGCAAAAAATCGCTGAAAAAATGGCCTAAACGTCGAGATAGCCCCAACCATATTATAGGTCAAAAGAAGCGTCTCCTGTCGCGGAATCGAACGCGCCGCGGTGCGTTCCTCTAGCTATTCCGTTCTCAGATATTGGGTTTCAAAGTTTGAAACTTGAAAACGACCGCAAGGTGACCCTAGAAGCGCCCTTCCGACGGGGAATCGAATGGCGAGGAGCGCGCTTCGATATCTCTACCGTTTCCGAGATATTTTGAGGTCAAGTTTTGAAAATTAAATACGAACGCTAGAGCCTTCTATATCATCCATCAGACGCGCATTTTGACGGCGAATCGAATGGTGAAAAGCGCGATCCGATATCTCTAACCGTTTCCGAGATATTTGAGGTTAAAGTTTTTAAGATGAAAATCGCCGCAGAGCCTTTTCGGATAGTTCCATCAGAAGCGCATTTTATCGGGGAATCGAACGCAGAAAACCGGAACTCGATATCTCTAACCGTTCTCAGATATTCGCAAATAATGTGTAAAAATCGTTAAATTTCCTTATTTTCGACCTAAAATTTTAATTTGCGAGCGTAACTACCGTTCCGCTTCGGTTCTAGCGGCGTCCAGCATGTTCCCTGGTCGCGCCGGTCTTTTGAGACCAAGCTGAACGCCCTAGCTGCTGCCGTTCCGGAGTTATGTTGAAGAGACGAAAACAAACACGCGTTTCTTGGCCTTATTTCTTTACCCAGGCACATATACCGTGCTATTTTCGGGCCGAACGAAGGCGCCGAAATCCTAACGTATTATATACTGTCGGACGCGTATTTCGACGAGGATTCCATATTTGAAAGCGCCGTGGCGCTAGCGGTCTCCGTTCCGGAGATTATGGGCAAAAAACCGGAATTTTATGGAAAATTTAGCAAAATCGCTGAAAAAATGGCCTAAACGTCGAGATAGCCCCAACATTTTATAGGTCATAAGAAGCGTCTCCTCGAGCTGGAATCGAACGGCGCCGCGCGCGTCCCTCTAGCTATTACCGTCTCGAGATTTGGCGTTCAAAGTTTGAAACTTGAAAACGACCGCAAGGTGACCCTAGAAGCGCCTTCCGACGGGAAGTCTTCGCTTGAGTGGCGAGGAGCGCGCTTCGATATCTCTACCCGTCCTCCGATGATATTTGAGGGTCAAAGTTTTGAAAAATTCAAACTGACGCTAGACGCCATTCTATATATCATCCATCAGACGCGCATTTTACGGCGAATCGAATGGTGACAAGCGCGATCCGAATCTCTAACGTTCCGGATTTTGAGGTTAAAGTTTTTTTGATGAAAATCGCGCTAAGCTTTTCGATAGTCCATCAGAGCGCATTTTATGGGGAATCGAACGCCGAAAACCGGAACTCGATTTCTCTAACCGTTTCGAGTTATCGCAAAAATGTGTAAAAATCGTTATATTTCCTTATTTTTCGCCCTTAAAATTCTATTTGCGAGCGAACTACCGTTCCGATTCGTCAGCTGCGTCCGCATGTTCCCGGTCGCGCCGGATCTTTTGAGACCAAGCTGAACGCTCAGCTCTGCCTTCCGGATTATGTTGAATAGACGAAAAAACACAGCGTTTCTTGGCCTTATTCTACAGGCACTATACCTCTCTTTTCGGGGTCCGGACCGAAGGCGCCCGAAACCCTAAGTATTAATCCTGTCGACGCGTATTTCGACGAGATTCATATTTGAAGCCCGTGGCGCTAGCGTCTCCGTTCCGTAGATTGGCATAAACCCGGACTTTTATGGAAAATTTCAGAAATCGCTGAAAATGGCTAAACGTCGAGATAGCCCCAACAATTTAGGTCAAAGACGCGTCTCTCGAGCGGAATCGAACGGCGCCGCGCGGTCCCTTAGCTTTACCGTTCTCGAGATTGGGGCTTCAAAGTTTGAAACTTGAAACGCCGCAGGTGACCCTAGAGCGCCTTCCGACGGGGATCGAATTGCGGGAGCGCGCTTCGATATCTCTACCCGTTTCCGAGATTGAGGTCAAAGTTGAAAATTAAAGACGCTAGAGCTTTATATGATCATCAGACGCGCATTTTGACGGCGAACGAATGGTGAAAGCGATCGTATTCTAACCGTTTCGAGATTTTGGGTTAAATTTTTAGATGAAAATCGCCGCTGAGCCTTTCCGGATAGTCATCAGAAGCGCATTTTTATCGGGGATCGAACGCAGAAACCGGAACTCGATATCTAACGTTCTCGAGTATTCGCAAAATGTGTAAAAATCGTTAATTTCCTTATTTTCACCTAACTTCTTAATTGCATCGAACTACGTTCCGATTCGGTTCTAGGGCTCCAGCAGTTCCCTGGTCGCGCCGATCTTTTAGACCAGCTGAACGCCCTAGCTGCTGCCGTTCGGAGTTATTGAATAGACGAAAAAACACGCTTTTTTGTGGCTTATTTTACCCAGCACTATACCTGCTATTTCGGGCGAACGAGGCGCTGGAACCCTACGTATTATATCTGTCGACGCGTATTTCGCGAGGTTCCATATTTGAAAGCCGTGGCGCTAGCGTCTCCGTTCCGGAGATATGGCAAAAAACCGGGATTTTTATGGAAATTTTAAGCAAAAATCGCTGAAACAAGGCTAAACGTCGAGATAGCCCAACAATATGGGTCAAAGAAGCGTCTCCTCGAGCGGATCGACGGCGCCGCGCGGTCCTCTAGCTATTACGTCTCGAGATCTGGCGTTAAGTTAACTTGAAAACGACCGCAGGTGACCCCTAAGCGCCTTCGCGGGGAATCGAATGGCGAGAGCGCGCTTCGATATCTCTACCCTTTTCCGAGATATTTGAGGTCAAAGTTTTTAAAAAATTCAAACGACGCTAGAGTCTTCAATATTTCATCCATCAGACGCGCATTTGACGGCGATGGAATGGTGAAAAGCGGATCCGATATCCTACCGTTTCCGCGATATTTGAGTTAAAGTTTTAGATGAAAATCGCGCTAGAGCCTTTTCGATAGTCCATCAGAAGCGCATTATCGGGGATCGACGCAGAAACCGACTTCGAACTCTAACCGTTCTCGAGTATTGCACAAAATGTGTAAAATTCGTTAAATTTCCTTATTTTCGACCTAAAATTCTTAATTTGCGAGCGAACTACCGTCCGATTCGGTTCTAGCGGCGTCAATGTTCCCCTGGCGCGCCGGATCTTTGAGCCCAAGTGGACGCAGTGCTGCCGTTCCGGAGTTTTGAGAGACGAAACCAACACCGTTTCTGGCCTTATTTTTACCCAGGCACATGTATCCTGCTATTTGGCCGAACGAGGGCCCGAAACCTAACGATTATATACTGTCGGACGCGTATTTCGACGAGGATTCCATTTTTGAAAGCGCCGGGCGCTAGCGTCTCCGTTCCGTAGTTATGGCCAAAAACCGGAATTTTTTGTGGAAAATTTAGCAAAATCGCTGAAAAATGGCCTAAACGTCGAGATAGCCCAACATATTTATGTCCAAAGAAGCGCCTCGAGCGGAATCGAACGCGCCGCGCGCGTCCTCTAGCTATTACGTTCTCGAATTGGCGTTCAAAGTTTGAAACTTGAAACGACCGCAAGGTGACCCTAGAAGCGCTTCCGCGTGAATCGAAGGCGAGGAGCGCGCTCCGATATCTTCCCGTTCCGAGATTTGAGGCAAGTTTTGAAAATTAAAACGACGCTAGAGCCTTCTAATATCATCCATCAGACGCGCACTTTGACGGCGAATCAATGTGAAAAGCGCGATTCCGATATCTTTAACCGTTTCCGAATATTTAGTTAAAGTTTAAGAGAAAATCGCCGCTAGCTTTTCGGATAGTCCATCGAAAGCGCTTTTTACGGGGATCGACGCGAAAACCGAACTCGATACTTAACCGTTCTTGAGATATTCGCAAAATGTGTAAAAATCTTAAATTCCTTATTTTTCGACCTAAATTCTATTGCGAGCGGGCGTACCGTTCCGATTCGGTTCTATCGGCGTCCCGGCATGTTCCCCTGCGCGCCGGATCTTTTGGACCCAGCTGCGACCGCCCTCGCTCTGGGTTCCGGAGTTATGTTGAGGAGACGAAAACAACGCGTTTCTTGGGCCTTTTTTTACCCAGGCATTAACCTGCTATTTCGGGCCGGACGAAGGCCTGAAACCCCTACGTATTATATACTGTCGACGCGTTTTTCGACGAGGATTCCATATTTGAAAGCGCCGTGGCGCTAGCTCTCGTTCGGAATATGGCAAAACCGGAATTTTTATGGAAAATTTAACAAACAATGCTGAAAATGGCCTTAACGTCGAGATAGCCCAACATATATAGGTCAAAAAGCGTTCCTCGAGCGGAACGAACGGCGCCGCGCGGGTCCCTATAGCTATACGTTCCGAATATGCGTCAAAGTTGAAACTTGAAAACGACGCAAGGTGACCTAGAAGCGCCTTCCGACGGGGAATCGAAAGGGGGAGCGCGCTTCGTATCTCTACCCGTTTCCGAGATATGAGGTCAAAGTTTTGAAATAAACGACGCTAGAGCCTTTAATATGACCATCAGACCGCATTTGACGGCCGATGGAATGGTGAAGAAGCCGATCCGATATCTCTAACCGTTTCGATATTTAGGTAAATTTTTAAGATGAATGCCGCTAAGCCTTTCGGTGTCTCAGGAGGATTTTATCGGGAATCGACCGCAGAAAACGGAACTCGATATCTCTAGCCGTCTCGAGATATCGCCAAAAGTGTAAAATCGTTAAATTTCCTTATTTTTCGACCTAAATTCTTCATTTGCGAGCGAACTTACTGTTCCGATTCGGTTCTAGCGGCATCAGCATTTCCCTGGTCGCGCCGGATCTTTTGACCAAGCTGAACGCCTTGCTGCTGCGTTCCGGAGTATTGAAGAGACGAAAAAACGCTTTCTTGGCCTTATCTTACCCAGGCACATATACCTGTATTTCGGGCGAACGAAGGGCCGGACCCTAACTATTATATACTGTCGGACGCGTATTTCGACGAGGTTCATATTTGAAAGCGCGGTGCGCTAGCGGTCCCGTTCGGAGATATGGGCAAAAAACCGAATTTTTATGGAAATTTACGACAAATCGCTGAAAAATGCCTTAACGTCGAGATAGCTCCAACATATTATAGTCAAAGAAGCGTCTCCTCGAGCGAATCGAACGGCGCGCGCCGTCCCTCTAGCTATTACCGTTTCGAATATGGCGTTCAAAGTGGTGAAACGTGAAAACGACCGAACAAGGTGACCCCCTAGAAGCGGCACTTCCGGGGAATTCGAATGGCGAGGAGGCGCGCTCGACTATCTCTACCCGTTCCGAGATATTGAGGTCACGTTTAAAATTAAACGACGCTAGAGCCTTCTAATATGATCCATGTCAGAGGCGCATTTTACGGCGATCGATGCGTGAAAAGCGCGATCGATATCTCTAACCGTTTCCGAGATTATTGCGTTAAAGTTTTAGATGAAAATCGCCGCTAGAGCCTTTTCGGGATAGTCCATCAGAAGCGCTTTTATCGGGAAATCGAACGCAGAAAGCCGGAACTCGATATCTCTAACCGTTACTCGAGGACTGTCGCAAATAATGTTGTAAAATCGTTAAAATTTCCTATTTTCGACCTAAATTCTTATTTAGCGAGCGAACTACCTTTCCGATTGTTCTAGGCGGCGTCCAGTGTCCCTGGTGCGCCGGTCTTTTGAGACCAGCTGAACGCCTAGCTGCTTAGCCGTTCCGGAGTTATGTGAAGAGACGAAAAAAACACGCGTTTCTTGGCCTTATTTTTACCCAGACATATACCTGCTACTTCGGCCGAACGAAGCGCCGAAACCTAACGTATTATATACTGTCGGACGCGTATTTCGACGAGGTTCCATATTGAAAGGCCGTGGCAGCTACGGTCTCCTCCGTAGATATTGGAAAAAACCGGAATTTTTATGGAAAATTTAAGCAAAATCCCGCTGAAAATGGCCTAAACGTCAGAGAAGCCCCCAACCATATTATAGGTCAAAAGAAGCCGTCTCCTCGGGCGGATCGAACGGCGCCACGGCGCGTCCTCTAGCTATTTACCCGTTCTCGAGATATGGGCGTTCAAAGTTTGAAACTTGAAAACACGCAAGGTGGACCCCTTAGAAGGGCCCTTCCGACGGGGAATCGAATGGCGAGGAGCGCGCTTCGATTCTCTACCGTTCCGAGATATTTGAGGTCAAAGTTTGAAAAATGTCATAAACGACGCTAGAGCCTTCTAATATCCATCCATCAGACGCCTTTGACGGCCGAATCGAATGCGGTGAAAAAGCGCGATTCCGATCTCCTCTACCGTTTCGAGATATTTGAGGTTAAAGTTTGAGATGTAAATCGCCGCGAGAGCCTTTTCGGAAGTCGCATCAGAAGCGCCTTTTATCGGAATCGAACGCAGAAAACCGGAACTCGATATCTCTAACCCGTTCCGAGATTTCGCAAATGTGTAAAATCGTTAGAAGATTTCCTTATTTTTCGACCTAAATCTTTAATTTGCGAGCGCAACTACCGTTCGATTCGCGTTCTAGCGGCGTCCAGGTGTGCCCTGTCGCGCCGGATCTTTGAGACCAAGCTGGAACGCCCAGCTGCTGCCGTTCGGCAGTTAGTGAAGAGACGAAAAAAACAGCTTTCTTGGGCCTTATTTCTTACCCAGGCACATATGACCTGCTATGTTCGGGGCCGAACGAATGCGCCGACCCTACGTTATTTATATACGTCGGACGCGGTATTTTCCGACGAGGACTTCCATACTTTGAAAGCGCCGTGGCGCTAGCGGTCTCCGTTCCGTAAGATAAGGGCCAAAAACCGAATTTTTATGGAAAATTACGCAAAAATCGCTGAAAAATGGCCTAGAACGATAGCCCCAATATTAGTCAAGAAGCGTCTCCTCGAGCGCGAATCGACAACGGCGCCGCGCGCTCCCTCTAGCTATTACCGTTCTCGAGATATGGGCGTTCAAAGTTTAACTTGAATAACGACCGCAAAGGGACCCCTGAAAGCGCCTCGACGGGGAATCGAATGCGAGGAGCGCGCTTGTCGATAATCTCTACCGTTTCCGAGCATATTTGAGTCAAAGTTTTGAAAATTTAAAACGCGCTAGAGCCTTCTAATATCATCCAGTCAGACGCGCATTTGACGGCGAATCGAATGGTGAAGCGCGATCCGATATCTCTACCGTTTCGAATATTTGAGTTAAAGTGTTAAGATGAAAATCGCCGCTAGGCCTTTTCGGTATAGTTCCATCAGAGAGCGCATTTATCGGGAATCGAACAGCGAGGGAAAAACCTGGAACTCGATATCTCTAACCGTCGATGATATTCCGCAAAAATGGTGTAAAAATCGTTAAATTTCCTTATTTTCGCCCTAAAATTCTTAATTGCGAGCGAACTACGTTCCGATTCGGTTCTAAGGCGGGCCAGCATTGTTCCCCTGGTCGTCAGCAGAATCTTTTGAGACCAAGCCTGAACGCCCTAGCCTGCTGCGTTCCGGAGTTATGTTGAAGAGGACGAAAAAAACACCTTATTCTTGGCCTTATTTCACCCAGCACATATACCTGCTATTTCGGGCCGACGAAGCGCCGAAACCCTAACGTTTTTTACTGTCGACGCGTATTTCGACGAGGATTCCAATTTGAAAGCCCGCTGGCCCGCTTGCGGCTCCGTTCGTAGATATCGGGCAAAAACCGGAATTTATGGAAGAATTTAAGCAAATCGCTGAAAAACGCTACAACGTCGAGATAGCCCCACAATTATGTCAAAAGCGTCTCCTCGAGCGGATTCGAGCGCGCCGCGCGCGTCCCTTCTAGCTTTACCGTCTGCCGAAGATATGGGGCGTTCAAAGTTTGAAACTTGGAAGAAATCCGACTGCCAAGGTGACCCCTAGAAGCGCCTTCCGACGGGGATCGAATGGCGAGGGCGCGCTTCCGATATCTCTACCGTTTCCGAGATATTTGAGGTCAAAAGTTTTGAAAAATTAAAACGACGCTAAGCCTTCTCATTTGATCATCAGCGCGCATTTTGACGGCCGAAGCGAATGGTGAGAAAGCGCGAGCCGATATCTATAACCGTTCGAGACTCATTTGAGGTTAAATTTAAGTGAAAATTCGCCCTAGAGCCTTTCGGATAGTCCATCAGAAGCGCATTTAGTCGGGAATCGAGCACGCAGAAAAACCGGAACTCATATTCTCTAACCGTTCCGAGATATTCGCAAAGAATGTTGGTAAAAGCGTAAAATTTCCTTATTTGTGCGACTAAAATTCTATTTGCGAGCAACTACCGTTCCGATTCAGGTTCTAGGGCCCAGCAGTTCCCCTGTGCGCCGGTCCTTTTGAGACCAAGCTGAACGCCCTAGCTGCTGCCGTTCCGGAGTTATGTTGAGAGACGAAAAAACACGCTTCTTGGCCCTTATTTCTACCAGGCAAATACCTGCTATTCGCCCGAACGAAGCCGAAAAACCCTAACGTATTATTACTGTGGACCGTATTCGACGAGATTTCCATATTTGAAAGCGCCGTGGCGCTAGCGGTCCCTTCCGGAGAAGGCAAAAAACCGGAATTTTATGGAAGTTTAAAGCCCAAAAATCGCTGAAAAAATGCCTAAACGTCGAGATAGCCCCAACATATTATAGGTCAAAAGAAGCGTTCTCCTCGAGCGCAATCGAACGGCGCCGCGCTGCGTCCCTCTAGCTATTTACCGTTCTCGAGATAATGGCGTTCAAAAGTTTGGAAACTGAAAACGACCGCAAGGGACCCCAGAGCGCCTTCGACGGGGATCGAAGTGGCGAGGAGCCGCTTCGATACTCTCTACCCGTTTCCGAGATATTTGGTCAAAGTTTTGAAAAATGAAAACGACGCTAGAGCCCTCTCAATATCACCATCAGACTCGCATTTTGACGGCGAATCGAATGTGAAAAGCGCGATCGATATCTGCTAACCGTTTCCGAAGATATTTGAGGTTAAAGTTTTTAAGATGAAAATCGCCGCATAGAGCTTTTCGGATAGTCCCATCAGAAGCGCATTATCGGGGGAAATCGAACGCAGAAACCGGAACTCGATATCTCTAACCGTTCTCGAGATATTCGCAAAATGTGTAAAATCGTTAAATTCTCATTATTTTTCGACCTAAAATTCTTAATTGCGAGCGAACTACCGTTCCGATTCGGTTCTAGCGCGTTCCAAGCATGTTCCCCTTGTCGCGTCCGGATCTTTGCAGACCAAGCTGAAGCCCACGCTGCTGCCGTTCCGGAGTTATGTTGAAGAGACGAAAAAAACACGCTCTTCTTGGGCTTATTTCTTAACCAGGCCACATATACCTGCTATTTCGGGCGAACGAAGCGCGAAACCCTAACATTATATACTGTCGGACGCGTATTTCGACCGAGGATTCCAATTTGAAGCGCCGTTGCGCTAGCGCGTCTCCGCTTCCGGTAGATATGGGCAAAAAACTCGGGAATTTTTATGGAAAATTTAAGCAAAAATCGCTTGAAGAAATGGCCTAAACGTCGAGAAGCCCCAACATATGTATAGGTCAAAAGAGCGATCTCCTCGAGCGGGATCGAACGCGCGCACGCGTCCCTTCTAGTATTACCGTTCTCAGATATGGGCGTTCAAGTTTGAAACTAAAACGACGCAAGGTGACCCCTAGAGCGCCTTCCGACGGGGAATCGAATGGCGAGGGAGCGCGCTCCGATTCTCTACGTTTCCGAGATATTTGAGGTCAAGTTTTGGAAAAAATTAAAAACGACGCTAGAGCCTTCTTAAATATCATCCATTAGACGCGCATTTTGACTGCGAATCGAATGGTGAAAAGCGCGATCCATATCTCTAACCGTTTCGAGATATTTGAGTTAAAGTTTGGATTTATATCGCCGCTAGAGCGTTTTCGGTAGTCTTCAGATGCGCATTTCGGCGGGATTCGAATGCTTAAAACCAACTCGATATCTTTCACCGTTTCGAGATCTTCGCAAAAATGTGTGAAAATCGTTAAATTCCTTATTTTCGCCCTAATTGTTACTTTGCGGCGAACTATCGCTCCGATTTTGTTTCTAGCGGCGTCCAGTATTCGTGGTTGCGCATCTTTTGAGACCAAGCTGAACGCTCTAGCTGCTGTCGTCCGTTGTTATGTTGAAGAGACGAAAAAAACACGCGTTTCTTGGGCGTTTCTTTTCTGGACATTACGCTTGTTTCTGGCCTAGTAACCTTCGAAACCTATGTGTTATATACTGTCGGACGCGTTTTTCGGCGAGGAGTCCTTTTTGGCAGCGCCGTTGGCCTATCGGTTCGTTCCTAGATATGGGCAAAAACCGGATTTTTATGGAAAATTTTACAAAGATGTTAAAACATGCTTAAGCGTTGAGATAGCCCCAACGTTTATAGGTCAAAATACGCTCTCTCGAGCGGAATCGATGGCGCCGCCGGCGTCCTTCTAGCTTACCGTTCTCGAGATATGGGCGTCAAGTTGAAACTGAAAACGACCGCCGGGTTGACCCTTAGACGGCGGTCTTCCGACGGGGATCGAATGGCTAGAGCGCGCTTCGTATCTCTACCGTTTCCGAGATATTTAGGTCAAATTTTGGATATTTAAAACGCTTAGAGCCTTTGTTTGATCGTAGACGCGCATTTGACGGCGAACGAATGTGAAAGCGTGATCCGATATCTATAACCGTTTCGCGAATTGAGGTTAAAGTTTTTTTAGGTTGATATCGCCGCTAGAGCGTTCTCGTATATCCATCAAGCGCGATTTTATGGGGATTCGAATGCGTAAAACCGAACCTGATATCTTTCACCGTTCCGAGATATTCGCAAAATGTGTGAAAATCGTAAATTTTCTTATTTTTTTCGCTGATTTTACTTTGCGGGCGAACTACCGTTCCGATTTGTGTTCTAGTGGCGTCGCGATGTCGCCTGGTCGTGCGGGTCTTTTGAGACCAAGCTGAACCCTCTGCTGCTGTCGTTCCTTGTTATGTTCGAAGAGACAAAACACGCGTTTCTTGGCGTTGTTCTTATCTGGACATTAGCTGTGTTCGGTGCCGCTAGAAGCGTCGACCTAATGTTTGTATACTGTCGGACGCGTTTTTCGGCGAGATTCATTTTGCAGCGCCGTTGGCGCTATCGGTCCCGTTTCGGAGATATGGGCAAAAAACGTGAATTTTTATGGAAAATTTTGCAAATATCGGTTAAAGAATGGCCTAAGCGTTGAGATAGCCCCAACGTATTATAGTTCAAAAGACGCGTCTCTTCGCGCGAGTCGATGGCGCCGCGCGCGTCCCCTAGCATTACCGTTTCGAGATATGGGCGTTCAAGTTTGAACTTGAAACGACGCAAGGCTGTCCCCCTAGACGCGTCTTCCGACGGGGAATCGAATGGTATGAGCGCGCTTCGTATCTCTAGCCGTTTCCGAGATATTGAGGTCAAAGTTTTGAAAAAAATGGTCGCTAAGCCTTGTGGTATCCGTTAGACGCGCATTTTGACGCGAATCGATGGTGAAGCGCATCGATATCTCTAACCGTTTCGAAGATTTGGGTTTAAGTTTTGAGATGAAAATGGCCCTAGAGCCTTTTGGGTTGTCCATTAGACGCGCACTTTACGGGAACGAATGCCGAAAGCCGATCGATATCTCTAACCGTTCTGAGATATTTGTCAAAGTTTT
>RXPK01002977.1:0-81031 GCA_004143645.1 Protaetia brevitarsis | reverse complement strand
CTAGCTAGTGTAGTTTCTTAGTATACAACGTCCGCCCGATAATATCATAACGTATCTATTAGGAGCAAATTTATATGAGCGAGGTTGTTGTTGGTGTTGTAACTCCGTTGACAGTTTGTTGAAATATGTATTTAGGCAGTAGTATCCCCCAGCGTAGAGGAAATAATATTTTTTTTTCTTCATTGGTTGATATTAACTGGATTAAATTGTATAAATGGAAGTTTTATTTTATTATTTCGGGACCAATTCCTTATCCCTCCTAAAATAAATGTTCCCACAAAGCTTCAAAGACATGTGTACTCCACACGTTAATTGCGTCTAACAGAGCCTAGTGTTTGTAGTAATGTCTCATCCAATGCGGGGATGTTTTAATTGTGTAATTAATTAATGTAACGCTCGGTGGCATCGCAGTTCATTTCTAGCGTTGTCTTTAATTGCGCCTCCTTAGACAATACCGACTGTTATTGTGTCGACGTCGATGTCAAACCATTAAACCAATCGTCAAATTTTAGAATTCCAAATATTAGATAGTTTAATTGGCAGATAAATCACGCAAGCTTTCCTTTAGACGATTCAAATTCCGTTTTATGTTTCTCCCATAAAGTTTTATCGCTGACCAATTCTAATTAGCCGGATGTCTCGCCGATCGGATACGTTTTATTCGTTTATTGCATTCCGACTTAAAGTTTGGTGTTTCTGTGTGTGTTATGTTCAATCTCGATATCCTTTGCTTGCCTGGGAGTACTATGTAAATTGCTTCACCTTTATGGTTCGGTAGTGCAAGCACCTTTTACAAGAACATTAAAGAACAATGTCTTATTAAAAATGTAGTTGTCACATTTTCTTTTTAAATGTGAAGGAATTGTTATTGAGCAATTAATAACCGAAAATATTTTTTTCTTACGCTACATATTCATGAATATTAGGTATATTATAAAAGCAAACAACATGGCTGAACAACTATAAGAGCAACTGTGTAAGTCCAGAATACGGAATACCTGTTGTTTCAATTAATCTTAACAGGAAAATTATACATTCAAAGACACACGATCGCTTCTAAATTTACTAATTTCTGCTGTTCACAAGTAGATACGTCCTTATTTAGAACATTCTTTAAAACACAAAAGTACAAATCGGATACGGAAGGATTTATATCGTTTGGATGTTCATAAATGTAAAAGTTTTAAGTAATGTAAATGATATTAATAATTGGTTTTATCTCAATTACTTATAGCTCGGGTATTCCTGATTTAAATGTACTCAACATCTATCTACTTAATATCAAACAGAGAGTTAATCAATTATTTGATTTTTCACTGGTAACTGAGTTTTTTTTTAGGTTTCACATATTTTTTGAGGACCATAACATACAAAGTTGCAGGATATGATGAACTAATTGTACCTTTTTTTACCGTTTATAACCCAAATTATGAATCAATGCCTTGTCACCTCATCTGGAAAAAGCCAGTTAGGCCACCCCCTAAAACACTCCTTTCCAAAAGATTACCATGATCTACGATCAATTAACATATTCTCGACAATATCTAAAATTCTCAAAAAATTAGTAGAAACACAATTGCGATTACACCTTTTAGCATTTAATATTTCACCTGAATCGCATTGGATTTCGTAAATATACTAGTGGATAAGCTCTCTTAGAAGTAATTGACAATATTTTCACTGCAACCCTCCCCACTCTTTGATTTTTTCAAAGATTTCAATATGTTAAATGATGATTAAAGTTGGGCAAATTTTCCGGCGCGGCAGGTACGTATTCAGAACGCGCACTCCAACTCATATACGTACTCCAATATAGCAGATGAACTGCAGAGCTGTAAGTCAGCAACAAGAGGGCCTGTTTTTCATACAAAATATAAAAATTTTTATTTATCTAAATATGTAGTGATATAAAATGCGAATGCATCGCAAGGTGGCCCGTTTGTTCGCCCGCTTTGTCCGATTTTGTCCCCAAGGAAAATTTGCACAACTCTATTAATAGTGCGTACATGTTTTATAAATACATACTAAATTACAATAATACTATTGATCTGGTTTATTTATATCATATTATATGAGGCTCGCGTCGCAATACGTATCTGCTCCGCCGGGCAATTGCCCAACTCTAATCATGATATATCATTTGTTATTTTAAATTTTATTTTGGTCATACTTCAATACAAGATCTCAATGTATAGTTGTAAATAGTAACGTTTCTTCACCTTTATTTATCCATTGGGGTACCTCATCGTTCTATTTTGGGCCTTTTATTATTCACTATATAAACTTTCTACATATTTTTTTAATATTGTGTCAAATTATTATCATCACGCTGACGTCACGCAATATTGTATTTCGTCGGCTTGCTATCAAAACCAGATAAGTTACATTAGATATAGCATCGTCTTATTTTGGCTGACTATCTGACTTAATTTTTCGCTTGCTGCAGTTAATCTATTGTAGATCGTTTTCTGTTTATAATCAGCTTTTTCGGCTTTGCCAGCACATAATTTATCCAAATTTACGTAAAGAAATGCACTCAAAAATTGTACTTACTTATCTTGTTTTGGCAGTAAGCCAACGATGTGTCTTTCTTTCCTACTACCATCGCGCTACTCAACAACTTAATAAAAATATCAGCAGCTTAATCGATTTAAGGGCAGGACATTGCCTAAAACTAAAAATTGTAAAACACGCCTTAATTGTTCAAAACTATTTATTGGTTCTTGCCAAAAAACATAAGGATGACTATTCCAGAGATAAATGTAAAAGATGGAAGATAAAAAGATTACCCTTTGCACTTCAAATTAAACCAGATTAAGCATAACATATATACCAAGTCATTTAGAATAGCTCCTGAATAAAGTTGTACCAACTCCAATGGGACAGATCACAAGTAATGAACGATGAATAGGAGGTACCGAAAGGGCGTCGTCGGTAATATCCGAACTGCCTTAAGGAATTTTCTTAGAGTATAGAATCAATAAACAATAAATAAGTAATATAACGATATTTTTATGTGGGATATCTAAATGCAATTTCTTCTTTATAAAATAATATAAAATTCGTTATCACCGCGTGTTTAATTTAGAAAAGCCCATGTTTTTAGCCTAGCAAATTCTGTCTTGAAAATTCAAAGGTCTAGATTAAAAAAAAAACTTGTCATGACTTGGGTCTTAAAATGTAATTAAATTAACATCTTTTACTCTTAAGATCTGCGACTCGTATCTACTAGGTGGAAGTAATTAAACGCTCATTTAGTTTGAATACTTTACACATTACATAATTGGTTTAGCTTTAATTGGCTTGTTCTCGTTGTGTTTCTTCTCTTCTCACATTTTATTATTTTTTCCGCTAATTTTTTTAGCAAAACGCATCCCATACAAGTGACACACCTACTGTTAATAGTTTACGTTCTTGATAAATCACGTTAAACACTAATAGTAGTTACACTTCTGAGTATATCACTTAACTTAAGATAATAATGGCTATCGCATTCACTGCACTATGTAACGAATTCCCAAAATCATCTCAAGAATGAAAGAAGCAAAGAAAGCTCGAAATATACTCTTAAATATATTATTATAGGGGTATTTTATGTTTGTTATCTTAGAAAATTATCACAATATGGAAGCTTCCAGCTTTAGAGCTACCAGCTTCGGAAAACCTTCAAAGTGATGTATAATTAGAAAAGCATCTAATGAATGTATCTTAAATAATTAATTGAGTTAATCTACAAATCGCGAATGGAAGAAGCTTTGCTCAGTTTAAGAACAACCAAAGCTTCTTATTTTCTTATTTTTAAAGACTAAAGAAAATGAAAAGGTTAATTTACAATATATGAGAGCAGGGGTGAGAAAAATGGTATTTTTAATCTCCTAGCCACCCCGTGGGTACATCACTGTTTTTTTTTCAACCTAATATGTACAGCTGCCAACAAGGAATGATTTGATCTTTACACGATCTCCATATCTCTTCTCGTTTCTGAAATATTGCAAAAAATGTGTTTTTGGGGGAAACTTTGAGGCAGCATTACGCCCCCTGGAAGCAAATATGGGACGCTAAAAGATACTTGTCAAATATTTTTTGATGTTCTACATTCCTACCACATTTTATAAAAATCGGAGAGTTCGACTGGTGCTTCTCGTCAGTGTAGGGTCATCTCTTACACAATTGGCAATTATTGTTTCTGGAAGATTAACACCAGTGCTGCCGTAATACGTTTTGTTACTACATTGCTATCTCGAATTTTATACGTTTTTTTTTTAATAAATTGGTAATCCAGTAATGAAAAATAATAAAAGAAAACTTTTACACTCCTGAAGATTTAAATATTGAATTGAAATATCAATATTTAAATCTTTAAAACTATTAGGTGTTCCATTAAAAAACGTCTTGTGCCTCTACTCTTCTATTGAACGCTTTGTATATCTTTAGATAATGTAAAACTAAAGGCCTTCCGATCTGTTACAATTATTGTTTTTAATATTTTCTTGTAAGGTTGTTATAGGGGCTTTCCACATTATAGGCTCACTTTGTACAAATATCTTATGCGGGTCACAAACAGAATCACCCACCGAATAAAAATATATGAAGTTTACGTGGTTTGAGGTCGTCGAATCCGTTTTCAACATCTACAAAGATTCAATGCTGGAATACAATTTCAGTCAGTCATAGTGATACACGCAACAACGAAGGTTTATCATCTAGCCGGTCGATCTTGTTCACTACAATGTCCAATATTGTTCGAGTTATCGTTCGTGCAGTTCGATGGGCGTACTGTTTACATTTCGAGTTTTGAATTATTAGATAGGAAGCCTCCGTATAATAGAACGGCATTAGGTGAATCTACGAACATGTATGTTATGTGGACGCGCGATGTTGAATGTAATCCAGGGCAGAGACAGCTTCATATAAATTGAGGTGGAGCACGCAAGAGATCCTATCGCGACCGGCTATTATTTCAACACGAGTACGCGTGTTGTGGCGGATGCGAAGGCATTACATTAAACACCACTGACTTTTAATTGGTTTATATATCACTGCCTCCTCAACACGCCACTATTAAATTCATGTTTTACTCGAGTGTTACATAAAAACATGTTTTAGCGAGGCATTTGTTAAGCGTGCGTTTGTATGTGTGCGTGTAGGGCGCTGTGCGTTGTCGAGTTAGCGCATGGAGTGTGTTGATTGTGTTTGCGTGTCAAGTACATGTGGTGACGGGTCCACAATCTGGGTTTTTGTTTGACTCCGATGTATATAGCATAACTTACTTGACATTACCCTTCCTTCAGTACCTATTTACTTTTTCAAAGTTATTATAAACAATGCTTTGCAGCTGTAGTGTGAATTTAAATATTTGGAAAATTTTGAAACTTGTTTTTAGTTTGCTTTCTCGTAGACTCTTAAGCTAGGTGTCCACTGATGCACGCCGAACGCGCCGCACGAGTGACAAACGCCGAAAGAAATTTATTAAGTGCGTACACAGGCTGGAGTCACACGTAAGGAAGGAATCGCATTCTTTCCTTAGTAGATTCGGTAGTCGCATTGAGATATTGGCAACATACTGGAACAAAGTATTTCTATCATAAAAGATTACAAAGAGAAGTAATTGAAATTGCTGTAATTCTGGTGGTGCAAACGGGAATGTATATGGAGAGGCGAAAACTATGGGTACGCAATATTGGTAGGAAAATATTATATCCGGGCAAGTTTTATACACTGTTTCCCAATATAATGTAAGACCATTTTTTACCACTACTTCAGAATGACTCACAATAAAAACTATTTTAAATATTCCATTTCAATGATTTGGTGAAATGTAACAGGATGTTCAGGATGAACCATCTCAAATAAATTTTGTTCTTTTTTTTGGTATTGCTTTCTTCGTGGACATTTTTTAACTGTAGGTACCGTGCTAATAAAAGAAAATGGTCAGGGTATGGCCTTTTTCACTAATTATCTAAGCCCGCCAATATTGTGTTATTTATAACGGTTATTAAAATCTCTGGATATAGTAATGGACAAGTTTAGTTAAATGAACATTGTTTCAAATATACTTTGCTTATTCATGCTGGAGACATATTCCGTGCATCTTTGATTAGTTTCTAGCATTCTGGTAATTGACAAAAGAAAAATATAAATGAAATCACTTTGAATAAAGTTTTACTATAAATTAAAAAAAAATACTCTGATTTATATCAACTTGCAGATGCAATCCCGTTTCTTAAAGATTTCAGTTTTCTTTAGTGCTCTAGCATTATCTGAGTATTACTACATTCTTTCGCAATAACACAAGGGTGAAAATAGTTGCCTAACTATATACAAAATACATATATTATACTTAAACTCTATATGCACTACATTCTTCCAGCGGCATCCATTAGAAAAGTAATATAGTTAAAATAAAATAACATATTCTAAATAACAAATTAATGTATTTCTGCTTTTGTCTGTAATAATTGGGGGTAATTTTTCCCAAGAAATTTTTGTTTTTTTTTTGTCAAAAGCAGAAATACATTAATTTGTCATTTTCTCACTGCAAAAAACTTGCAATCTTTGCATATTTGCCGTACTGCCGGCCTTTCAAGATTTAATATCGACATATGTTCGGTTAAAATGCTCGAACCTCGTCCTCTACTAACTTAATTGGTAAAGCGCCGCGCCCGTCCGGCAAAACAGGGGATGTAGGTTCGAATCCTGCGTGAGGAGAAAAAATTTTCTTGAGAAAAATTACCCCTAATTATTACAGTTAAAAGCAGAAATACATTAATTTGTTATATTCTCACTGTAAAAAACATGCAATCTTTGTATATTTGCCGTACTGCCGGCCTTTCAAGATCTAATATTGACATAGTTTCGGTAAGAGCGCTCGAACCTCGTCCTCTAATAGCTTAATTGGTAAAGCACCCGCCCGGCAAGCGGGAGGATGTAGGTTCGAATCCTGCCTGAAGAAAAAAGAAACATTTTCTTGGGAAAAGATTACCGCTAATTATTACAGTCAAAAGTAGAAATACATTAATTTGTTATTTAGAATATGCTATTTTATTTTAACTATATTATTTTTGTAATGTATGCCGGTGGAAGAATGTAGTGTATATAGAGTTTAAGTATAATATGTGTATTTTATATATAGTTAGACAACTATTTTTATGCTTGTGTTATTACGTCTGCGTGTCAATGTATATAAATGTAGATACAATTTGTAATCGGCCTCTCTTCCCAACAATGGAGGACCACCATGTTTAATAATAAATAATTTAATTGGGTGAGGTTGCCTACTAAATGAAATGTTTACTTCGATATAACCTAAAGGTCGAATTGTAGACCCGTTATAAGTAGCTAAAGTTTTATTTGTTGTAAGAATAATGTAATTAGCAAAATGCTTTTCCTTAAAATCATCAGAAATAACCGAGATAGATGCTCCAGTATCTAAAAGAAATTTAAAATATTAATTTTTAATTCTAACCTCAATAAATATATCATCAGTTTGTGTTTGAAGGTTAATGTTCGACAGAAGACACTAACCTAAAATTAATCCATGTGCATTTAAGTAGCGTAAAAATCGAAGAATTGCCACGTGATCTCCCCCCAAATAATAATGATTTTAATGGTATTGATCACCTACAACAAAGGATACCTAGAACTTTTCACAAAACGGATAAGTTAATTTGTTACTTTAGGAAGTTTTATGAAAGCGCACCAGAAATTTTCCATCGACATCTCTCGGCTCTTTGTCGAACATTTTTCCGCAGCAATATGCCTTTGGGATCATTTTGTCTTAGCTTTTTGATTGATTCCACAGACTTTAAGGCTTTTACAATGCGAAGGATAATATTCCGACGAAAGAGTGAGAAGAATCTTCTCCTTTTTCTTTCGAGTATTCGTTACGTTGGCAGCAACACATTTAATATTTCTGTGTAAAAGAGCTGCGAAGTCGGTTTGCCTTTTGGGATTTACTTTGAAAGGAGGTATAAAAGATAGTTTTCCAGTATTTTCTTTTGACTTAACATGGAGCCATAATATATATTTCAATTCAAACGGTATACATAGGAGCACATAAACCTTTGTAATCACAAACAAATATACGAAACATTTCCAGTCGCCGAGTATAATTGTTTCCCGTAGTAAAGGAATGTTGCTTAGTTGAAATAAACAGATTTCGTTTCAAATTACAGTCTGTTCGATTTCACATTGTTTTTCCCTCCGCATAGTTCCGAACTACAAAAACAAAGCAAAGGGAAAGTTTCTTTATTTCGCCACTAGCTGATGGATACCAAATCGTTGGCAACTGTATCTTGTTACAGCGCTACGCTACCTTGTTTGTTAAGACAGAACAGCACACATAGTTGCGGTATTATTAGAAAAGTTGGCGCTTTAAGTGCAAAGCTTTCAGATGTCTTTGGTATTTGTAAATTAAAACGAGATTTACAATTTAACAATGCTTACGTGTTGAGCATCATAACTATACGGATACAAATTCATTTCGCCTCTGGTATATAATTAATTAAATAGCAAAATGGTATTAGCGTTATTTATATAGGTACAAAACTATTTAATATAAAGTGAAGTAAATTATTTTTATATATTAGCAACTGCGTACTTTGCTATTTTTGTCATTAGAACGGCTTGAAGAAACGTTTCTGCTAACAAACACGGAATGTTAGAATGTATGCTATAATATATTATGCAAACCCATCTTAAACGGCCCACAGATGGTGCGTTTTATCGTATTACAAGTTGTGCGGCAGGTTGCACAAACAATTGTAACGATCATTGTAAAAGCGCTTTGTCCACACATGCAACGACATGGGCATCAATCAGTTGCACAATTCATAATAAAACAGACACACTTTTACCACCATGGCACCTAGCATTTCAAAAATAGTAACAGTTGCGCTGGTGGTAAGCTTCTTACAGGATAAAAAGAAGAACAAAAAAAAGAGGAAATGGTGCAAAAATTGGTCATTGCAATGCCGTATCTACACAAATAGATATGCTGGGCTGGTCCAGTGCGAAATCCCACCAGATTTACATTAGGGATCTAAATTTATTTTACTTCCGGTGTTCCAGATGTCCATCATTATGCTATATGACGAGGTACCATCGGATCTCCAACTCCAAAAACGGGGGCGTAAGGACCACACTCATGGAGGATCGATGATAACGTGAAAGTACGTGAGATCTGTTTAAACTGTTCCTGAAACAGCTTAAAGATTAAGCAACTCCTGTAACAGCGGGAGGTATTGACGCTGTTTAAGTTATTGCAGAAACTATTAAACGTAGCGTTAGTAGCAATGTGCGAACCCAACATCAAAGCGATAAGAAATATAAAAGATCGGGTAACGGATGATAGGACAGACGCAACTATACACGTATTATGGTTATCACAAAGCAGGGCGGTGGACCCGGATACTCCTTCATTGAGACTAAGACCTCTACAATATACAACTGCTACGCATCCCCCAATAAGGAATTAACAGATCTTTAAGAAAACCTATTAGCAATCGGAAAATGCTATAGAAAGGGAGAAACAAAGCGCATTGGTGGTTGGTGACTTCAATGCAAAATCGCCCCAATGGGGTATGAATTATATTGACCGCAGCGGTGAAAAATTGACGGAGTGGGTGGCGGAACATGATCTAGTCATCATAAATACAGGAACAAAGCCTATCTTCCACCGGGTAGGATCCTCATTCGTGCTAGATCTGACTATAGCAACATCTGATATAGCGAAGGAAATCAGGAATTGGGAAGTGAGTGACGCAGAATCCCTGACCATCACAGCTACATCCTTTTGGAGATAGGAGACGAATAGGCTGAAGAAAACGAGATAGAAACAGAGAAGTGGCGAATTAAGAAATTAGATAAAGGAAAAGTAGAAAAAATCCTGGCAAAAATCCAAATTGTAAGCCCACTAACACCCAAAAGCTACTGGGAAACCTTAGGGAACATTTGTAATGAAGTAATGCCAATGAGAAGAAGACAGGTGAGGAAATAGCTATACTCCGCTGAGAGTGCATAAAGAAAAGGAGGTCATACACTAGAAACGTATCGAAAAACTCACAAGAAGTCACCAGCATCTTATGGAATCGATACAAGGAAGCACAAAAGTCACTCAGAAATGCCATCAAAGCGGCAGAGAGAGCAAGTTGGGAGTTCCTATGCAACAACCTGAATAGTGATATATGGGGAGATGGATACAAGATAGCAATGAACGAAATGACAAGGTATCTGCCAAGGCCGCAGTTGTTGATTAAAACAACGGAGCGGATAGTACAGCACCTTTTTCCAACACACCGACAAAAGGAATGAGAAACAATGAAAAATACCGAGTTTTACGAATTCACGATAGAAGAGTTACAAACTGCAAGCGACAAATTGAAGATAAGGAAGGCGCCAGGATCGAGAAACATTCCACCTGAAATTATAAAACTGGTAGTACTAAATAAGACAGAATTAGCCTTATCTGTTTACAGCAGCTTGACCCGAAGTGCACGTTCTCAGCAAGATGGAAGGTGGCAAAACTAGCATTACTAAAAAAAGAAGGTAAACTAAGAGATGAACTTCATATAAACCTATCTGTCTCTTAGACGTGGAAGGAAAGCTTTACTTGCAATTAATCTTGAAAAGGCTGAAAGAGTAGCTCGAGAAAACGGGAGCGCTAGCAAAGAAACAATTTGGATTTAGGAAAGGTCAGCAAACCATAGAGGTAATTGATGAAGTTGTGCAGATTGCGAAAGCAGCAGAAAACTACTCCTGCAGATTTCGCAGATTGTGCGCGGTAATAATATTGCACGTATAATACTGGAAGAATTAAAAAAGAAGAAAATAGACGGCACTCTATGGAACATTATTGAGTCATATCTATCAGATATGAAGATAGTAGTGAAAGCCGAAGGAGAAAGAAGAACGATGGCAATTACCAGTGGCGTACCCCAAGGCTCTGTACTCGGCCCAACATTATAGAATGTCATGCATGACGGCTTGCTGAGAATGAAACTCCCGGAGCAGACAGTACTTGTTGGTTTTGCGGATGACATCGCGGTAGTAGCAACCACGAAAACAGGTTTTACGAAACGTGCTTTACATGTATGATAAATAGAGACTTATCAAATTTCAAAGAACTTCAAAAAACAGTGTATAAATAATGTAAATTCCCGCTAATTCCATCGAAATTCCAGGAGCTAGAATTTAATTTCTACCAGTTAGTTCCCAGTAATTCCGAGAAGAAGAGCTTCTTAGAACTGATACCTGTGGTGAGAGCATTTCTAATGATGAGTGCGTCGAGATCATCGTTGACCATCGTGGAATCATATTAAACATTCCAAGGATAATGTAGTTCCAAGTAGGTGCACTCCAAAAGTGGTTAGCTCTTCAGTCAAATCGTATGGGCAGAAATAATCCGTTATTAGATTTCTAGAGCATTGGCCATTTCTAATGACTAGCTTATTTGCATGACCTTGAAAAAAATATGGGCCAACTAGTCCAAACCAAAACTGCAGAGTGCATCACATCGCAACATTTTGAGAATGAAGCAGCACTTCGTGAATGATATGCGGATTCTTATGAATTCCTTTGACAACTGTTTTTTTGGTTGTTATTGTGTTTTTTGATTGGTAATTTTGTGGATCACCTTTTTTAATTCGATCGTTTTTGTACGGGATTCCGTAATCTATTTCTTTTGTCCTTTGTTTATTGCTAGCTTGGGAAGGGTTGCTTTCTTCGATCTGTCTCTTTATTTCTCATATTCCTTTCCTTTTTGCGATGGTTTCAATGGTGTATGTACAGCGAGATTTCCATTTTCTGAATCGGATGGCCGCTTTCAAGGTTTCAATTCCTGATAGAGCCTCAGGTTGATCATATGCACACCTGAGACTGTTAGCAGCTTTTAAGGCGATGCTATTTAGTTTGCTTTATACTGCTTCCTTTTGCCTGGTCAGATTTCCTCAGCAAAGCTAGCAATAGAGATGGTGGTAGCTGTGATTACTGTTACTTTGTTGGCTAGACCTAGATTTACCAATACTTTCACATCTCTTTGGCATATGCTTTATGGTTCAGTCTTTTTCGTCACTAGCACTTGAATAGTCATTGGTTAGATTAACTGAGTAAAGATAGGAAGATCAGCAAAATGATAGTAGTTCTGTTGACCGGTCATTGCTAATTAATTATGTGTATAAGATGTGCAGATGACTAAAAAGCCCCGGTGTATGTGTTGTGCTACTGCGAATGTCTGACGAGCACAAGGTTTCTAGTGCTGGGTTTGGAGACCCCATAGGCAAATAGCAACATAAAGGAGCTCGCTTTGGAAGATGATAAGTTTAAACTCCAAAGAATCTCTGTGATGTGGGCTTTTACCCCTATCGTGATCTAATCTAATCTAACAGTTATTGGATTGCATTTATTCCGATTTAGTTCTGCTTCTTGTCATCCAAGAATACTAATATTGACTTGGAGGGATTTATCTTAATCCTCTGGGTGGTGAATACCCAGAAAGGTGTTTAAGTCTTATTTTAGACCATTATTTTAAAAACATCTTGTTTTTGTTGCTAATTGAGACGTGTGAGCTGTGTCACCGGCAGATTGCACGGAGTAAGCTTACTGTCAGCATATTGGATATATGGATATTGAATAGGGAACCAGAACGAAATCTTGTGCCATTCCAGCGATGGTGCATTTAGTGGATACATTGACTTAAACGACAGTAAAAAAATTTCAAATTTGAAAAGCTCATATGAATAGACTCCGTATAGGTATGTATATGTCTTCTTCAAAGGCTGTGTGGATGAGATGGTACGATAATTCATCTTTTGCGCATTGACGATGTGCTTTAAACGATTAAAGTCTGCTAGGTTAGTCGAAAATGCTTTCATAAGTTTCATCATACTGGCTCAATGTCTATTTATATCCCTTCATCCGCTTTTCTATTATTCTTACTTTACTTTCTGCCAAATATGAAAACCAAAAAGATCCTTTTAATTGGCAGACACTGGAAATGTTTGCTTGTTGGTACAAGTTTTTGTAAATGGATTAGTACTGCCCGCCGCAACAAACAGCAAGTACAAATTATTTAATGCAATTGCGGAATTGTATTTGTAACCCTGGAAACATTACTAACACTCGTGGATTTCCATTATAAACCTAATATGCACTGGAATGCATAGACGTGAAGTTAAATATGTATGCGGATGTAACTGCACGTACAGATGAGTAGGGAGAAATACTTACACAAACACCACTTAAAGGACGCGCATCAGAGCTAGTCGTGATCATACCTACGTGGACAACACATCAAGTGAACCATAATAATTAGGAAAACACTACGCTATATAGAGTTGGTTTAATTCCGTTAATTAACTAAGTTAAGTTATTTACTGCAGAACGAAAAAGAAGTCTAGATTTATAAAGGAAAATCTGTGTTCTGGAACTTAATATAATAGCGGGAGGTGTACAAATTATGAAAAGACCAGGCAATTTTGTAACGATTATATCTTATATCACATCAATCCTACATGACCGAACTTCGTAATCTTTCGTAAACACAGTAAATTAATGATCACATTAATCTCTGAGTGTAAATAAATTAACTCGTGCTTTAAGTATAATTTCTATGCTCATATTTTACGCACTAACTAAACACCTTTTTTTCAGAATTTTTAGCCATCAATACTCGTGTAGATATCTAATCTTTGCAAACACAAAAGAATATTTTCACCGCTTAAGCCGGCACAGCATCAATAAATCACTTTATTGATGCTGCGCCAATGCTTAAATACTCTTGGTTATTGACTTTTATCCGTTTATAACTGTTAAATGATTGTAAAGTATGGCGACTATAATAATCATTTTAGTTGTAAGCCAATTTATGTTCGAATACGCCGGCGATTAGAAGTATATTGTTGTAATTATCAACAATAAAAGGGCAATTAAAAGCATAGAAGTAATATGTCGTATATTATGTACAGAATACCATGAAAGTTAAGTTACGCCGTAAAGGTTTTAAATTAATTTGGAGCAGTTTACGAGGCTGTTAAAGACGTTAAAAGGTATGTGAGAAAAAATAGTTTCACTTAATTAAAATGATGATGAAGCTTCTTTAATAGAGGAGAAACAAAAACAAAAAAGAAACACGTCTAAGTATTTACATAGCTATGTGTTCTAATATTTAAGGCAGAACGTAAATAAACAGAGAAAATGAGTTGTAGAATAAAACTATTAATTCTTTTATACTTATAGGTTTATGATGTGCAGTTGTTACCAAGAAAAAGTTAACGACCTACGCGAAAATGTGTGTGGCAAGCGCATTTACGACGGACCATAATTTTTACTTGTACCCATGTTTGTGATTCATTGTGTATTTATCCGACACATAATTTGTTGTTTTTATAATTTATTTTTGTTATGAAGACACGAACATGCACACGTTGAAATAGTATTTTTACGTATTCCTTTGTAAAATAGGTTTTCTGCTTCTGGATGTTTTTATTATTAGAATACTTTATTTCGTATATTCTTTCTATCAATTTTGTAATTTTTTAATTGTAACATTTAGCAGTAAGTCAATTTAAATATAAATAAATATATAGTTTTTAATAGTAAATGCAGCTTAACTTGATACCTTGCTAGTAATGTAACATCATATACACATGTGCTACTGCAATAACAGAATGAAATGTAATTACTAACTTATTTTATTGGTTTATCTAATTGTAACATTTGTATAAATACAATTCTTCAGTCTTGAAACATCTAATAATGTGTCCACCCCCCACCATTTTCGATTACTTCCTGTGATCTGCACGGCATTGAATCCAGGCAGTGTCCACTTTTTCCAATAATTTATCGACATTTTATCTAGCTTTTCAAGTGCGGTCAGCATTGTAAAAAAATTTCAACCAACAAAACTTTGCTTTGATATGCAATACTAATAGGCCGCAAATTTCTGCAACTCAAACACTTACTTTCATTTGAACTATTCAATGTTCTAAATTTCTTACTATTAAAAATATAGAAGAGTCCAAATATTAGTGTTGAGATATACAGTCGCAGAGAAGAGTTACTTGCAATTTATTTTTCAGTATTATGCAGTAGAACAAAGCAATGGAAACCTAACTATTTAAAAACTATTAAAAAATAATAGAAGAATAAAAATAAATCAAAGTTATGCTAATTTTTAATTCAAATGTTTCATTAATTTGATTATGAAAGAATAAGCGTATGACATTTGCTCGCAACTGTATGTATTTTTGTTATGCGAGATTTAAAAAAAATATGTTTATACATATAAGGCGAATATCAGATAAATCCAAATGCTTCCCTTTATGGTTTGAATGATATGATTTGAATACCCTTATTTGAAACTAATAAATCAAGGTGGCCGTCACAACTTTCATAAACAATTTACCAAATGAATAGTGGACATAAAAATAGGAATTCACCAACACACGCGTAGACATTACGTATGTAGACTGTTCTTTGACTGGCATGATAAAACTACCTTCAGTAAACACAGTTGCATGTATAGTTCAACCTAAGAATATATAATCAAAATCGCGATTCATATTGTTAACCTTTTTATGAGAGGAGCTGTACATATATTTACGTACTAAAATTTATAACATGAGAGAACATATCTACGAAATGATAAAAATTATTTAGAAGTATACAATACGTCAAGATTTCTTGTAATGTGCCAGAAAATCCGGAAAAAAGTCAGACCACAACCTAATTAATGTTTTTACAATAACATTGATATAGTTCAGACGATATTTTTTTTTTCAAACTTACACTTAGACTTCCGCGGTAGTTGCCCATAGCTGTGCCACTGTTTGACTTACGAGCTGGAACTGCCTCCTGGATCTTCTTCTGGCCGACGTTTCGTCCTCAACTGTCAGGGACATCTTCTCCTTGGAATCCTTGGACAGAGTTGATAGAGGAAGAACCAGAAACTTGTTGTAGCGGCGGAATTGGGCTGGTCATGAGTTTTCCCTCTTTCTCCTGTTGTTGCCAACATTTTTATGGAAGCATTTGAACGATAAATCTCCCTAATTACCTTCCATTACCAGAAACAGAAGTACCGGTTCAGATACATTGACGACACCTTCGTAATTTGATCATTTCTGATCAATTCTATCCTATAATTCGCACTATTACAATAGCAAAAACCAGAATCATGAAAATCCATATGTATGTCCTAATATCATGAACCGTGATGACGGTTACCCCGTTAACTTCTAGAAACCAGTGTTATGGACATTGATTTTGCTTGATACCTTACCCAAGAAATTTTTCCAAAATTCTCAGTATATTCCGTAATATGGAAACGTATTTTGTGTTTAATACTTAATTAAAGTTAATTTTTAGTCGCCGTTTTACACCACTTGGAACATCATCATCATTCTATCTAAAATATGCTTGTTAATACCTAAGAAATAATCAATATGTCTTGATAAAGAAGTATTTCATAGAAGCTGTGAGAGTTTTGGGCCAATATATCATTCGATTTGAATTCTACCTATCCAGAAGGTAGACGAGTAGATAGGCATACAGGCAGAAGACTACGACTTAACATTCGAAAGGTGGCGTCCAATGCGAGTTTCCAGGGTGACATTTTGAGTATGCAGATAGATTTACCTCTCGAGGTAAGCAATGGTGATCAAATATGAATTTGAATCTCCACCTTAAATCGTAATTCAATATTTTTTTAATAAGTAGTGTACATAACAACTGTGATTACCTTTGGGTTTCGAATGATTTTCATTTTCTTTTACTATATATATAAAGTCTAAATTTATTTTTAGCTATCATTCAGAGAAGTATCCATACGAGAATGAAGCAGCAATGACATTGCCATTTGTAGGCAATTAGTAGCAAAACCAGGATTGTTGTAAAAATAAGGTTGAAATACACCTTTCTTGAAAAATAACGTTTTTTTTTTAATTTTCTTCAAGAAACATTAATTGCGATTTTACTTGGATGCTTCTTAATTTCTCAGACGCAACCTATGTTAGCTAATTAGGTATTACAAAAGCCAAATTTGTTTTCTAGGCATTCAACAACATCTATGAAAGCCGTAAAAATTGCACAAAAGTGTCTCAACATTTATTTAATTTATTTGCAAGCCAAATAAGTACATTAGATATAATGCAGTAGGTAGTGAATTACAGCAATGATGTTAAATGTATGTACACATTAAAACAGATCCACTAAGCAATACATATTATTATCGTTGGATAATAAATAAACTCAAGTTCAACATTTGAAAATTAATAAATTAGTGTATCGTAATAAATTATTAATAAAACAATATTAATTGAATGAAATCGGAAATTAATTGAGTGGGAAAATAAGATATAAGCCACTAATTGTGAATCAATAGCCAGAAATTACGAATTATCTAATAAGTGTTTTCTTAAGGCCTTTTTAACATTGCCAATGAATTGACATTTCGCAAGCAAATTGGCCGTACTTATTGTTTCAAGAAGGCATAATCAGAATACCATTTTTGAACGCCCTGGTGGAGTGAATTGTAGGCCAAACAGAAAACTTTAGAACTTCAGAATCTAAATAATAATATACCGCGAGGCACTGCCATATGTAATCGCCTTATACGAAATAATGGATTCAACGAGAGAGTTGTAGATTTTGAACATTGTTGGAATAAGCAAAAATTGTGATAAATGGTAAAATTGATGATCAAAATATCTCATTTGTTCACGCAATAATGTAATGTGTGCTGCCCATAAGAAGCTGGAATCTATCATCAGTTCCAAGTAGCAGAATTCCTTAACAAAATCCAGATACTCATGCATCCACATATACTGTCTTTGAATTATACAGTATGCTGACATTCATGGAAATGACAAATTATGCCCAGAATAATCATATGCATATGAGGTGAGCGAATATGCATTGTTTTAGTCTTATTATAATTAAGATGTTTTTTTTTTCATTTCCGCAAAAGCTTCAACGGTATTTTCCGAAGATGTAACGATGGCCAGATCATCAGCATATAAGAAGTGTTGACATTCGCTTAGACTTTCTGGATCGTCGTTTGCATATAAAGTGAAAGGAAAAGGACTCAGTATATTGCCCTGTGGCACTCCATGGTCCACACTGACTGTGAAGGAAGTGTAGATATGGATTACTATTTTCATACCTCTTTCGTGGAAGTAATCGGTAATCGATGATGATGTATCAAATGCCTTCGACATATCCACAAAGGTACATCTACATATTTGTAGTCGTTAGGTCTTCCATAAATATATTCTGCGAAATCAGATACCAGGTCTGTAGTTCCCTTGCTCCTCACATCGTCCTTTATCAATAATATTGTGTTTAGAACATTTAATAATCAATTAAAAATGTATCTTTCCATAATTTTGTATATGGTAAATAAGATGAAGAAGAAACGGTAATCACTACACATTGTTCTTCCTTCCTCTTTTATGAAGTGGTTTAATCAGGGAAGTTTTTATTATAGTGGCTACAATTCCCTTCATTAGAAACAAGTTTATCAGCTTACATAATGGCAGTAAATTTTGAAGTAGTACATTTGAGCAGTTTTATTGCCATTCCATCCAATCCTGGTGATTTTCTATTATTAAAGGACTTAACAAGCCGCTGGTCTCTCTCTTTCATTGACATAGTCAACAACGTACGTGTTTGAAACAGCATATTTAGAATTGGACATTAAAGCTTACTAAATGCTTATACAGCTATTCTTTCTTAACTTCATACAGATTACTTTCTCGGTAACAAACTTCATTATTCTTCGTGGCAGAAGAGGAAAGACGAAAGAATGATAGTAATTATGGAAAGTGCTTAAGAACAAAAGAGAAGCAAAACAGATATGTATTTACAACGCAATTAATAGCTTAGAAAATGTATACTCTTAAAGACAATAGAAGCGAAGCAATGGCCAAAGAAAGACACAGAATATATTGATTTTTTACAACACAACCTAGCAAAAAGAGAAAGAATAACAGCACGGGCAATTAGAAGAGAAAATACATGGGATTAAGTTCTTCAACAAAGTATTAGTGGAAGACTGTAAATATGGTAAAATAATTTATGGTAGGAGGCAATAAACATAAAAACAGAAGAGCAGAAACTATCTTTGTATGATGTTCATTAAAACTAGTATTTGTTGCGTTTGCTATTAAGGATTTTCATTTATTACGAATGCACAAAATGAGAGTACCAATGCTTCCTTGAGGATTTTGTTGCATAATTTTTTTAGGAAATTGCAATAGTAACAAAATTTGACAACAAATTGACGAAACTGGAATGAATACTTAGCTTTGTAAATAAAAAGATGAGCTGTTAGAATTTATAGTAATTTAGTGTGTTTCGGTGGCTTTGGTGCCGTTATTAGCAATACTGCCACATTATCATTTACTGAAAAAAAAAATGCCTGGCATTGTACCGTAATTGATTTTTTACTTCTTAGAGTTTAGCTACCATCTCTCGTTCTGTTATGAATAATGTTATCGGAAAAATTAGTATAGTTCTATATGGTTTTCAAATGTCATTATTTAATCAAACTGCAAAAAAAAAAACAGTATTTAATTACGAAACACAAACTCTTGTACACGTCACGGAGTTACGAAAAATGAAACCAAAGTATGCATTATACTAAACGACTGGCATTTAATTAAATCGACAGCAAACAAATCACCACAACAGTATACCCAATAAAACAAAACGAAATGACAGAAACTGAAAATATATCCAATTTTACAACCGTTGCTCACTAGAAAGCATACAAAGAAACATAAAAACAACGTACCGTATATGGCTTGCACAATTTACATGACAAACACATAAAATATTACGGAAACGTATGATCATTCCTTTGGATTCGAGATATTGCTCATATCGAAGTTACATATGTCTCATTTTATTCACTTAGGCCTGTAGATATTTATTGGATAAATTGATTTTTTTATATTCCGCTTTAACTCGGAAACTGCCAGGCTATAAAAATAAGGCCTCTTGTGTGGGAACGTAAGAGGCTTTAGGAGTACGAGGGAAATGGAACAGGTAAGAGAACGAAATGCTTATTGACCGACATATATTATTGAAACAAAAAGGCAAACCTTCAATAAAAGGGAACGATTTCGAACGGAAGACGGTGGATTGAAAGCTGCAAAGTATTGGAATTTATGGGAATCTAAGATCAAAAGGGTTTCCTTTCACTCTTTTGCTCTTTGTTTGCCCGTTTTAAATGTAATCGTTTGTGGTGTGTATAATGCTATATATTATTTTATACATTTATTTTATTCGTACATAGGTCATAGATACCTGTAAATTGAATTTTATACCATCATTAGATTATTATTATTTTTTTTTGAGTAATGGATACCTAAGCTATAACCATTGAAAAGTAAACTTCAATAACTCAACTTCCTTTTGTATTGATGTAACCACATTTAGCACAGCTTCAAGACTCCAGAACTGAATAGTTTGCTCTATATGACAGTATAGCTGTTAACCACTGTAACACACATCCAGACCATTGCGATACTGGACAGGATCTTGATGAAAATTTTGCAGTCGCCGTTCGTGCACGTTTCGTTCTTACACATCCGGTGGAATAGCAACATTAATTTAGTTTTTGTTCTGGTATCGTGAAAGCGATGTTGATTGCCTGTGCAATTGTTGTGATTTGCGAAGGCTTATTTAACACACGAAAATATATACGGTGTATTGTAAATATTGCACTGCACCGAGAAAAAGAATTCCTTAAATTAAATATTTTTTTATTTCCTGCTATTAAAAAGAAACACTTTTAGATAAGGTCTATTCATTAAACTGAAAATAAATAAAAATATTATTTTAATGAAAGAAAAGCTAAAAAAGCCAGCGTGTAAGCCATTCAACTATCAGCCAGGCTCGATTTACAATTGAAATTTATTTATAACATTGAAATCATTCTTTCACTACCGGTTTTGGCTAAATTATTAGGACCCAAATTATGATCGATTTTGTATGATAAAGAAAATATTTAGATGAAATATTTGAATACAAACGAATGAATCTAGAACCATTTATTAAATAGATGTTTAATAAATGGTTCTAAAGAAATAGCCGTACAAAATAACGCAGATAAGAAAGCAACTATCTTAGGTAAGTCTAAGGTAATGAGTTCTATGCTCAAAAGACGGGTAAATCAGTACGTGCAACATTTGATGGTAAAAATTACTGGGTATTCGGTTTGAGCCGTGAATACATATTAACTGGTAAAATCAGAACTACCACCTTATAAAAGCTTTCCACCAGTGGTCGGAAATTAGTCGGCGGTTATATAAAATTCCTAACAAACAAATTTCCCGAACGTATTAAAATAAAATTTCTTACAAGTATTTTAAAATTTAGATACGAGTTAAACTAATACGTTTATTTTTTTAGGTCGATAAGACGCAGAATATTTTTGGTGAGAGCAAATCGGCAGGCATCAGCGGCAAGTCTGCTCAGGGCATTGAGTGGGGGCTCTCGTACTTCTAATTACGGAGAATGGCTCAGGACAGATACATATCTCGGGATAATCGTCGTTGGAGAATTTTTACCCAATAATTATGTACACTATAAAAAAATGATGGTAAATTTATCTCACTGGTATGTGAAAAAACATATGAAATATTAGGTAAAATTACACCAAAAAGAGGGTAAACATCAGATTACTACAAATTAGGTGTAATTTTGCCTGGTAAACCGACTTTGATGGAAAAATACTTCAATAAATGATGTAATTTTCCCCCACTTGGGGAAATTTGCTTAGGAGCAAGGAAAAATAACATATTTCGTGGAATATTACCCCTTATGTTGGTAAAAATACAATATGGACAATACAGGGGGAATGGTAAATCTATCTGAAATTATTCCATTCCATTAGGGAATATTACTTTAGAGATGTAAACTTACCAGGGAAAATTACCACACTTTCAAGGAATATGCCACAAGCATGTGAAAAATCCCCTATAGGTAAATTTACCCCAAAAATAGGCGGTAGCCCAGTTGCCATTTTTTGGGTGTAGGTAAAATGTGGATAAAATTAATATGATAAATTTAATTATTAAATTTATAAAAATTACTCGAGACACATCCGTCTCTCACGGAGGTTGTCTAATTAATTCTCTATGAACTGAAATACTCTAACAGATATCTGCAGGGCTGCAAACTGCTTGAGAAAAGTCCGTTAATTTCATCGCTGTGAGAGAAATAGGATATTTATTACATGAGAATGCCCATGTGATCACATGCAACTATGAAATGTTTGAACTAAATTGAAAAAAAAATAATTTGCAAAATTATGGAATCACCTTAAATTTATTATAAAATAAAGGTAGGTGTGTGCTTATCATGAGAAAAATACATTTTGAATTTTAAAAAAACAAGTTACTATACTTTAAGAATCGTAAAATATTAACTGCACACGTCAATTTTTGACATATCCGAATTCCCAGCACTTTTCTCTGTCTTTTTGTTGATATATCAATGGACTTGAATTGCAAATACATATAAAAGCATTATTAAACTAAATTTAAGTAAAATAAATACACTGTAAAAAAAATGAAAATGTTCTTTCTAACTGAACTCGATCCAACTTTGATCTGTCAAAATCTGTTATAAATATTTAATATTCAACTTCTAATATTTGATTTCAATGTATAGGTATCTTTCTACTGATCATCTTTACCTCCCGAATGGAATATTCTAAAGGAAAATGTCTTTGAAAAAACTTGCCAAATGCAGAGGCCCTCTACATCATCTACATCGTCTGACTATTTACTCTATAAGTATATTATATTACGATACTTTATAATCTTTTGGTGATATCCTTTTTATTATTTTAAAAACAGATAACAGTTAAGCTAGTTATGGTACATTTAAATAATATCAGTTTATTTAACCACTACAGTATGTATCTATGCATCTAGTCCCAATATGGTATAATACCGAATTGCTTTTTCTCTGTTTCAGGTGGCTCCTCTCGAGTTCTGAACTGGCACATTCAGGATGTCACAAGTTGCAACGATGTCGAAATTAACCAGGTAGGCTGTTGACAGTACGTCGTAGCTACAAATTGGACGTCATTGTCTGGGCGTATATGTATGTTTTAGAAGTTTTAGATACGACGTGGTTCACATATGTTATTTAATTTTAAACCTAGAAACTTGACTACAATTATCTCTCGATATGTGTTCTGGTTTTGGTTTAACTTAAGATGTTCGTTGTAAACCCTTCCTCTTCTAATATTGTGGTGTTATCAGCAAACGGAAAGTTTCTGGATCGTGGAACATAGATTATGAACAACAGAGCTTCTAAAATTAATACTTGAGGAACTCCGGATTTCAATTTCTTTCATTCTGATGGTACTCCATTGATCACAACTTCCTGGTACCTGTTTGTAAGATATTATTCGAGTAGTTGATGCGAAATACCCGTAATACGATAAGCAATATAGTAAAACTGAATGGTTGACAGTGTCGAAAGCCTTTCTCAATTTGCAGAAACTTGCAGCCACAATATTTCCTGTAAAGTTTAGTAGAATTGAATCTGCATTTGAAACGTTTTATATACGTGTAATTTGTTTGTATGAAGACGTCATGCAGTCAAAAAATACAATGCTTAAAGCTTTTACAAATTAATAAACGCTGTACTAATAAGTAAATTACATATTTTCAGTACGCTTACGGCTTGTGCTTAATACCTATTGTAACAGTCTAAAATTTATAAATTTAATATTTGATTTTTCCTTTGAACATCGTTTACTACATTATGTTCTTACTTTATTTTAGTGATGTTTATTTATTTTCTCACGATGTTATGCGAAAGTGACGGTTTTAGTACAGTTACATAGCTTTGTAAGTTGACAACATCCGTGCGTGATTATAACAAAAGTATTTGTTTCGTAAAGAGAATATTTTATTGAACTGTGAAAAGAACCACTGGCTGTACAACGTTACAACGTTTCAAAGAGAGTCAACTACTTTGTAGTTGATTCTCTGAGGAAGCAACAAAGTAATTCCGAAAGCTTAGAATTAAAAAAGATTGAGTATTGTGTCAAACTTCGGCTGCCATACCCAATAATTCCTGTTGAACATTTTACTGTTCCGTGCTATAGAAAAGCTTTGGTAAAAAGTAAATAGTCTAATTCCGTTACCTTTTTTTCTTTTTAATTTGGAATATCGCTTCAAAAGTTATATTATTGTTGCATATCAATGATAAACTGCATGTGGGTGATTAAATTTTTATAATTAATTGGAAACTATGCACACATTAAGAAAAAAGGTGCCTTCCTTAAAATATTTTGTAAATTCTGAACGTCTCTTTTAAAGAAAGAAAAACATTACGGCAGCATGAAATATTCCAGATTTATTTTTATACGGGCTTTTTAGTAGTTATATTGACAAAAAACAAACAATCAAGTTAGATTTTATTGTTTTTCTCTTTATAAGTATCCCAACCAGGAATTTTACATTACAAGTCAACAACTTTAATTAAATTCAATTAATGTGCTTCCATTTATGACGAATTCATTAATGGTCCTTGCAAAATTCGTTGAATATATCTATATAACAGAACAGGTGAATTGTAAATATTTATTAAATAATTAATTACGTATTATATTATATGCAACCAGTGCTTTTCACGTCAACGCCACTGAAATTAATTATTTATTGCCCCAAAAAAGTTCATTTAGCATTCATTTTCGCCGGAGCGAAGCCCGGAATATTGTAAATGCTATTAATCATTTTGTTTACATTATTATGTTCGCTCCATCTTTTACCGTATATACAGATTGAATCGCAGAGGATCTTTTCATCATACCAAAATACCAACAAAATTCCCGTTAATTACGAAAAAAAGTCTATTGTCAGCCGATTTCAATTGATGGCGCGTTTCCTCTCGGAAGAATCCTTTACAGGACCGTTCCGACCAATAAAAGGAGCGTATATCCTTGTCAGGCACCCCAGGATGCGAAACAATGCAAGGAGCCCTAATTTATCACCCAGTGGGACCATTTCCTTCCTCACAATCGAAGTCGCCTTAGATTGAACTCTCAGATACTTGTCATCGCTCTTCTTTTCTCATATATCACACGAAAAGGCTCCATGTACGGTTAATAGAATCTACCGTTACACGTATTTCAGGTAGGTGGCGAACTTACCGGACCGTTGCGTTATTGTTTTTCCGTCATCAATTTCTAAAAGGTGGTGACGTGTGTTTTGTGCTTCCAGCAAGGTAACCTTATTTTTCTTGCTTTTGTTTATCGGACACGTGTACTCACCAGTAAACAATACATTTGATGGATAAATATGTCATTTTTTTGTTTGTTTTCATACTTGTTCTGTAATAAACAAAGCATAAAACAACTAGCGAAAATAGGAGTGGATATCATGTAGTCAGGGTTCAGATCGTTGGAGTGCTTTCCGTTTAAAAACATGTAGTCTGTCTATATAAAATAAATGTACAAGATAGATAGACATACTACTGCATCTATAGCAACCTAATGAATACAATATGGGTAAATATAGTTATTTATTACTAAACATGAATTATGGCTGAAGTAGTGCTCTTTCATCGATGTTAAACCTGTCTTTGATTTTTTTGTTCGATAACATTTTAGACTGCTGGAAAATTTTTTCTCTACTGCCCAACTGAAAAATAGTTACGTTATTGAAGTTAGAAGAGTTTTGAAGAGTTATTTTGCAATGAAAAGTTTCATGCTTGACAGCACTTAATCTAGGATTTACTTTAGAACGGGTTTAAAAATAATCTAGCTTGTTATTGTAACTTCTTCAAGGAGTTTAATTCTTTGGCACAAGAAAGCGATCGAAAACAATAACCATAACCCCTAGAAGAACTATTGTTTAAAAGTGAAACCCATGAGAGAGAAGAGTTTCTAAACTTGCTGCGGTTGGCTACCATTTCTCTTCAATTAATGTATTTGGTCGTGGATGAGCTACTAGTGAAGCGATATTGAAGAACATAAACCTTTGGGGTAAGAAGATGATCTTGTCATTCTGACCCAGAGTAAATTCAATAGCGTAGTGCAGGACAAAACGCAGAACGCTCTACAAATTATACAAGCATGGACCGAGAAGGAGGGTTAAATATCAGTCTCTCTAAAACGACCACACAGCATTCACGAAAGGAGAAACTTAGATGATCTGGACCTATAAAACTCCGGAGTGAAGAAATAAACTTGTCGGAGGAAGTGAAATTTCTCGGTGTCCTCCTAACTTACTTGGAATCGACAGTTTCATAGGATTAAAGCCAGGGCGGAGACAGCACTTATATTGACTAGAAGAGCTCATGGAAAAAACATGGGGTTAAGACCTAACTTATGCATCTGTAATATGGTGGACAAGGTGCAATAGCAAATTGTTATAACTGAATTTAGCAAAATACAAAGACTTGCGTGTTTAGGAATAACAGTAGCTATGAGGACTACTCCTACAACGGCAATGGAATACCTCCTTGGCTTCCCTACTATCCATTTGGTGACAATGGGCTACGCAAGAATGGGACATCTCAGATTGCAACAACTACCAAGTGGCAGATATGCAAGATTGAGACACAATAATATTATCTAACATGTGGAAGGCAACCTTTTAGGATGGGATCAGATCATTCATTTATTCATTCATTCATTCATCATAGATATCTCCCGAAATATTTCTGCCTCAGTACCTTCGACCATATGATTTCATATCTTTTTAACAGAAATTTCGAGGTGAAAATCACGGATCAGATAAATTGGAATCAATCCAACTGCAGAGATAGGTTCGGAGAATTGATCTGGTTTACAGACAGATCAAAAACCGAATACAAATACGGAAATGGAGCTGGAATCTACAACGGGATGATAAATAGAATGATTACCCTATCAGTAGGAGAATGTGCTACGGTTTTCTCAAGCAGAGCCAAACACAATACTGCATTGTGTAACTGAAATCAATCAGAGGGCTTATGGAAATCAGCGGCTCTACATTGTTGCATACAGCTAGACGATGCCGAGAGCACCAGTCTACCCCAAGATATAATCAAGACTGGTTTGGAAATGCATACGAGAACAGAATATTCTTACGGACCGCAGTAAAGTCACTTTGCTGTAGATGCGCGGACATTCAGCCATCGAATGAAACAAAAAGCCGATGAGTTAGCAAGAAAAGGACTAACTGCTTCATGTGTAGGCCCAGAACCTGTTCTAGGAGTGTCTAAAATCTCAGCATGAGAGCAGATAGGAACTTGGGCCAAAGAGAAACAAAAAGAACTCTGGAATAATACAACCAGGCATACTCATGGTAAGACCTTTATTAAGAGACCATCGAAAGAGAAGGCTGAAGAGTTACTGCAGCTCAATAGGAATCATCTTCGCATCGTAACATGTCTCCTAACAGGGCGCTCTAAACTGAAAGGACACCTACAGGAAATTGGGATCAACATTGGAAATACCAACTGCTAGACTGTGTAATAAGAGAACAAAGAATGCTGAGATGCCTGTAATTCATCATTATACAGAGATGCCAAAAGATGGACGAAATCAGGTAAACGCATCGTTATTTTCTCTGGCAACCAGGCAGCACTTAAAGCCATCAGCTGGTTTGGGAATGCATAAGTGCTCTGTTCTCAAAGGAGGTGGGTATCACAAGGAAATTAACGTTGGCGTGGCTTTCCAGTCATATAGGTGTGACGGGAAATGAGCGTGGCGGACAATTTGGCCGGACGATGTTCGTCAAGGTCATTCATTGGCGCTGCCCTTCGGCATTACCAAATCGCAAACTAAAAAGTCCGTCAATGGATGGATATAGGTATTATAAATGGAAGAAATGAGGGTATACATCACCAGAACAAAGACACGCAAAAGAGAATAAAAGAACAGAGGCCTGAATTTACTAAAGAAGTCTATCAAAATGGTACTCGGTCTACCGACCGGTCGTTGTAGACTAAATAAACAATAATGTATAACATGGGGCCTGACAGATGACACAATTAGCAAATTCTGCTAAGAGGAGGAAGAAACCTCAATTCATGTGATGTTCATGCGATGCTCTGGCGAGAACAAGGTTTCTGGTATTGGCCATAGAGAATCCCACAGCTTATACCCAAGATGATAGGTTTCAGTAAGAAGGCAATGTTAGGAAGCGCCTTCTGGAACAAAGGGTAACACAATGGGTCTCCTGTCTTATCGCCTTATCTATAACACATGAATTCTTCTTTCAAATTAGTTTTGCAAGTGTTTATTGAATAAGGTACGCATCAATAGTGTATAGTTTTCTATTTTAATATTACTGCCAAAACTATATTAACAAGCAACTGTTATATCAATTCGATGCATATTACATGAAACGGTAACACCAATTAAAATTGTTGTATCACGTCGCATATGTAATTTCTAATACAACGTCCTGCATTATAATTTGCATCTACATACATATCGCTGACTGCAGCATACTCATCATCATTATTAATTGTTACAATTGTGTTTAATACCACCACTAGTACGAAGCAGCAGTTACATGCATGCATATCATGTGTGTTAATTATTAATTGATAAATTTGCAGTTGCATATAATTGACAGGTATGTACCCAATCATGTAATTGTTATATTTCAGTTATGGATTTTTTAATTACTTTCTGTACATTACATAAATATATAAAATACCTAAACCAACATTATTTTTCCTCATAAGTATGTTAGTATGTTAATAAAAGAAAATATTCATGCATATTCAGGTAAGCTTCATGCTGTACATAAAAGCCATAGGCTTTTGTTTTTATTTTAAGAGGAAAAATGGGTCAAGCGTTGTGTACATATACGAAATTTAATTAAAATTTTAATACTCTTCTTTATAAGGCATTATTCTTATTTATATTTAATATCTATTCAGTGGGTTCGTGACTTTCTGCTCTTTCTATCTTTTGCTTTTACTTGAAAGAGGGTCCAGGATTTAGAAATTTTCTCTGAAAAGCTTCTGGTTTTGTTTCCATAATCCCGCACAAAGTTTACTGGCTTCTCTGTTTCTTGGCTGAGATCTCTGGTGTTGTTTCATCTCGTGGTATTTATATAAATTTCAAATTAGTTTGGCAAGAACGAAAGATTGAAATATTCACCTGAATAGCAACTTGAGATTACACGATATATATATTTTTTATTAATAATCCACCTAAAATTAGCGGTATTTGGGATGATCAGATAAATTAGATAAATTATTTGTTAGCCTAAATTAACCGAATCGACTAAAATATGGCAGTTTATTTATATATGTATTTTCGTTGAATAACGTTGCATATAAAAACTCTTACATTAAAACGTTTTATAAATAAACGCAATCGAGTTATCTCTGAAAAGTCTTCTAAGTCCCTTAAAACTTACTTTTCTACAACTACTAATACACTTCTATACTGGGTTACAAATTAGTTGCATGAGGTCAGATTCAGAATGAGCATATTTCTTTGGAAATCCTGCAAAAAAAAGAACGTTTGCTTATGCATGTGAACAGAAAAACCGTTTTTATACCACTTCCACATGCACCAATCAATGTTAGAAGAAAAGATTATTTATTACAGCATAATTTGTAATGATCGATTATTGATTAATCTCATATCCTTGACAGAAAATTCTCGCAGACTCGGAACGCTGAATACAGCCTTTCTCTAGTATTTCTAACTAATTTATTGTGTCCCACTACATGCTGTATTTCAGTGATGGCGCAATTTTATTCTCTTTCAAAGTTTTGAGATATGCAAAGGTTCCACATTAGCTAGATCATCTTCTCCTATTTCATGTACTTCTAGCTGCAGGGCTTTTAGAGTGCGCAATACTGTGCAATGTGAAGACAATCTGGACGAACATTTCATCCTAGTTCCTACAGAATCTACTTTCCGCTTCCTCTAGTGTACAAAACCTACACAAATGTTGTTGAAATTTGCAGTGATCTGCAGGGATTCCTATTAGTATGGAGATCTTATTTTTTTCTTAGATTGATGCGTATGATAAATCTTCCATAATAATTTTGTTCACCTCGTTGCTTGTAGATTTTCTGAACTCTATTCCACATTTCAGTTTTTCCAATATTATCTTGCAAAGAGTTTCGGGCTCTAGAACTGCCATGTGCACCAGCTCTTCCATGGGTTTTCATTTCTTTAGATCCCAGAACCCGTAGTGGGTGATTTTGTTCATTTTGCTAAGCTTATTTAATTTTTCAAGCATTTCCTGACCATTTTAAAGCTGCTTATATTTGAATTCAGTGCCTTGATGTGGTTGCTTGACATGATGATCTATTGGCTTCGGTGGTTTTTGTTAACTTTGAGACACACGTGGTTCCCCAATCGTTTGGGTTTCCGCCTAAAAAAATTCGGAAATTTGCCTAAGCATACAAAATACTTTGTTATATGCCTATATAATCTTATTTTAGTTTTCTCTGAAGATTTAGAATAAGCTGCATGCCATTTGATGGTTCAATCTTAAGGTATTGCCCTAATTCCATTTTCTTTTGCAGTTCAGCTTTGTTTTATTGGCTCGTTGTCCTTTTGGACATTCCAGGTCAAATCGTTATCAAGAGATTGAGGTTTTTGTCTAATGTTTTCTTTCCAGATCCATCTCTCTGTGAAATCCTCTTCGCTACAATGTCCACCAAAGTTGTTGAAAGAAAGAAGGGATAGGATCACTTTTAAGGCAGCCACTGGGCTATCATTTCATTGGTTACGGGTGTATAAGATATTGCTTGTATCTCGGAGAAGCTCTCATGATAGCTAAGTTAATTCTTCTGCTAGATGTATTTAATACATAAGTGATTATTAGTCTTACTATTTCCGTTTACCTCAAAGCCAGTACATAAGACCGGCATCCCTAATTTATTTCTCCAGAATTTTTCTACAATATACCCCATCGGCAACAGCACACTCCAGGTGTTCGAAAGCGGGTAAAGAAGTAGGAGCCAGAATCTATGTTCAAAATACGTATCCAGGATAGTTTCAGCATAGATGTGGCAGCTTTAGGGGTTTTATCGCATCAGCGAAGAAGGAGAGCTAACCAACTTAAATCGCTATATTCCTATTGTTTAAATCGAGGTCTAAACTGGTTTGGGATTGGGCTAAATGAGGTGAACTTTAGGAGAAAATAATATTTGGCTTGTATAAATGCCGCAAATAAAATGTCCGAATGAGCATATTTTTTTTCCAGTATCACCAAATCACAAGTAACGAAGGCTACGACGGAATGGACATATAATAAGTGTAAAATGAGGTGGAAAATACTACAAGTACACAAATAGACGCAAAAATTGTAATTTATAAAATATTTGAGAAGGAAGGGTGACTTTCAAAACAATAATAAGAACTACCGTCCCGTTACTATAGGTACTAGAATGTATACGCTTCATAAACCTGACAGGTAATGCCGCTATAAAACTCTGCCATTGTGATGGCTTAGTAGAGGCAAGTTTTATAAAACCTAGAAAAAGCAAGTAATCAGTGGAATTGAGATAAAAGACACCCTCATAGGCTTCAAAAAGTGATGATGACATCTAATCGTGGCAGCCTTTTACGAACCTCATATAAACAAAAATCTATCAATATTTGTCTATGAGTATGAATCTACTGTGTCTCACTAATAGCGCGTAGAATTCTTAATCCACCCACACCTTCTCACTTCTGGTGAGACACTAATTGATCCCATTTAATAGTCTCTTTGGATGTGGGAAAACATTACAAGCAGGAGGTTGCAACCTCCGAATTAATGAAAGAAAATTATGCTGGTCGTCCTTTCATTGTTTTCAGCCGTACAATACCTGCACAATAATAAACAACGGAAACGGGACGGCGCCAACATCACTTCTCTTGACAATGTGGGCGGACTTGTTGACAGAAAAAAATGCGACTTTACATGAAAAGGGTACATTCGCGGGAGAGCTGATCCTCTGTATTATTATGCCGCCGAAAGTTTTTGTTAAAGTGCAGCTATACGTCGTCACCTCGTAATTTCAGATGTGACAGCGCAACTTTGCGAAACATGTAATTTGGGAATACGTCTATCCCTGCGTCCCTATATTATGCAAATTGCTCGCATGATATTTGATGGAGATGAGAGCTGTATTGAATAAATCAAAAGCAAAAATGTAAAGATCGTGTATGGTGAATTTATTTATAGATGTAGTATTCATAATTGGTAGGTGAAAAAGACACCATTCCAGTTTAACATTTTTCTTGGAATTCCCTGCAGTGCATTCATATTAAATACACAAACAGTTTCGTAATTCGAAAAAAAGTTTCACAATATTTGGATATTTAATTTTAAGCCTTATAGAGTAAACTTTTAAAAAATGCTTTCAAAGTGTTAGGTGATCTTATAAATCTTACGAGCGGAAGTTTGTCGTATATGCCATAAAATAATTAAATACCTCCCCATTTGGTGACCTACTTTACTAAACATTCCCTGTTACGGAAATGAATGCTTAAACACGCAGTGTTCTTTCCATACACAAACAAAATAAACACCCAGCTTTCAAATAAACGAGGGAAATTGCTTGGCAGTTCATAACACTGAAGTATTTGATAGTATGTTGCTATTCCGAGACACTTGGACATTTATCTACAATTTGACAAAGTTGAGAAAGATATCACATACATGTATATCTATTAGCTGTTTTTTTTTTTCAAAAGGAGCACTTGCTTGTGCATGTATGTATAAGTTATGGTGTATTTCAACACGTTAAACACCTCAAATTTTGCGACAAATTTTATTTAATATTTTGGTGTATGATAGGTTTATCATCAGGTTTGTGAAGTCTAAAACTTTTACTTTATTATTTGTTGTTTTTGTTTGAAGCAAATTGGAATTGATAGAAGGCGTTGAAAAAAATAAAGGACCTCATTTATTTCACAGCTGGTAAATGCTCGCTACGTCTTGTCAAATTTTGTTTATTACTGCAGCATCACTCATCCAAATCTTGAACCAAGCAAAAAGTTAAAGATCTTCGCAGCTCTGCCTTTTCAAAAAAGTTTGCTCCAGCAGTGTTGTCAGCTTTTACAGTTTCCTAAGATTTATTTTATTTATTATTATATTATATTATATACATTATAACAGGTTTTAGCAGCACTTACGGCACATCAAAAGAAATTTACTTCTATAATGTTCTTGTTTCCAATTTCACATTTTAAACTACGTGGTATTACACTGCGTGTTTAAAAATTAGTGACATATCAAAGAATTTTGAAAGTTGCAAAACTTTTTTTTATTTTCAAATAGAACACTCTATATTTTGGTATTTTTTTATGTGGAACTAAATTCTACACCGATTTGCTGTAATATTTCCTAAACCCATAGTAGTTTTCTTTTAAGTTACTCCTGCTGTTCATTACCGCTTTCAAACGGTCGAATAATTTCTAATCTCAGTCTGTTGGTGGGCCATGACTTTGACACAACAATTTATTATTGTTAGTAAATATTATTGTTATAATCATTGTTTGTTCAGCCCTGTGTGGTGTACTCACCGAGCTAAGGAGGAGGGATACAACTCGCTATCTATACAATATGCTAGTCAGTTATTTCCAAGGAAGGATAATCGACGTCGGAGAAGCAGAGAAATTGGAGGTTACATGTGGAGTACCGCAGCGATCAGTGTTGGAACCTACTTTATGGAACATCTACTTCGATGATATTTTGCGAATCCCAATGCCAGAGGGTGTTCCACTGATCGGCTATGCTGACGATGTGGGTATAGTTGTGACTGCCAGAAATGCGGAGATGCTGGAACTGGCCGCTAACCATGCGTTACATAACATAACGGAATGGCTGGACAAAAAAGGCTTGAAACTCGCGCCCCACAAAACAGAGGTTGTGCTCCTTATTGGTGGAAGGAAAACCCAGACAGTCAACATCTGGGTAGGCAATAATCTAATCCAAAGTAAACCATCCCTCAAGTACTTAGGAATTCAGTTTGACAGGAATATGACAATGAGACACCACATATGGAAAACCGCGGAAAAAACGACCAAATTACTAAGTAACATTCGACAGCTATTGCCAAGGACATATGGCCCGAATGAGGAAAGTCGACGCATATACGCTAGTTAGCAAAGCATCAGTTTGCGGCCCGATATGGTAATGCCCTGGAGAAAAGCTCCTACAGGCAAAAATTCCTAAGTGTCTCTAGGAGGTGCTGGCGAGAACCCAACCCCCTGCGCATTGGACCAAGAGGTTGATAAAACATTTAAGACCATGCCTTGAAAGGAAACATGAAGATATAAGCTATTATCTTAAGTCAAGTCTTGAGTGGGCACGGGTGTTTCCAGTCATACCTAAGACGTTTTCATCTGTCGGACTCAGATATTTGTGAGAGCTGTAGAGGTACAGGCACGGTGGAGCACGCTGTCTTCGAATGCTCGAGATGGAGCCTGCAAAGATCAAAAGCAAGCCAAATAATAGGAGATATAAATCCAGAAAACATGGTCGCTAATGTGCTGGAGAGTGAGGCCAAATGGAAAGCAATTGAGCTAATCGCAAGAGAGATACTGACTACTAAGAGCAACGGTCTAAACAGAACGGAAGACATGTAGTCAGCTAAACAGCCCGACCAACTTTCGATGTGATCCCCTCGAAGTAATGCAGATGTGGTGCCAGGGGGATCCTAACCTGATCAGCCGAGGTGGTTTTAGCGGGTATACCAGTTTTGCACATCCCGAGTGGGAGTCCCACACTAGCGTGCAGCAATTGAACCAAGCTGTCGATGTCCATAAAGGATTTCCATCTACCAAAAAAAAAATCACTGTTTGTTGCGCGAGACGGTGTAGTTGATTCAATTAAGTTGCCTGGTTTACTCTCAACTAGTTAATTGTCATTGAAGACCTATTGAAGCCACGAAAGCGCACAAGTTGACTCCGTGTGAAAGGGTTCATATCAGTAGGCTCCTTGCAACTTAGTTGAATTAACTAAACCGCCTCGTCTGAAACAGGGCTTAGGCCTCTTTCAAACGAGGTGATTAGTTGATTCCACTAGTTGAACGGACGGTTGTCAAGGAGCATACTGATATGAACCCTTTCATACGGAGTCAACTTGTTCGCTTGGGCGGCTTCAATAGGACTACAATGACAATCAACTAGTTGAGAGTAAACCAGACAACTTAGTTGAATCAACTAAACCGCCTCGTCTAAAAACAGGCCTTACTCAAGTCAGCACTAGGGCAAGCTAGCAGAGCGGGACAAGTGACTCCGTGTAAAACGTCCTGGCGGTTGCCAATCATTTGCTACATCACTATGCTCCTTGACCACCGTTCTTACTAGTAGAATCAATTAAGTCCCTCGTCTGAAAGAGGGCTAAGGTGCAAAAGATATTGCGTTGTTCTTATAATGATACTCCTTCAGTCTCTACAGCTTCATCGAAGTTTGGTTTCCAGTTGACATTCGCTTGTTAGTACTCACAATCAGAATAGTAGCTCACGATTTTTGCGATATATATAAGGAATTGTATTAGTGAAATTCTAATGTTAATAATATCTTGCAATTATAGCCAGAAATCATATTTGTCATAGTATTCTACGTCATTGGTATGAAAGCTTGAAGGTAAAATGAATCGAATTTTCTTATTCTCACCTAGGATAAAACCGTTATGGTCAGGATTACAGGGCGCCTCATTATTTTCATCAATAAATGTCCCTAAGAGATGTCAACTTATACTCCACTTTCTTCAGTTTTGCAACAGACTCTTAACTACATGTGGAATTTAATTACTGCGGTACCTTATCCACGCTTAAATTTAATAAAAATATATGTAAACACAATTTCCTATTCAATTCTAGACCAAATTAACGGCACTACTTTCATTACTTTTACGACATTTAATTATCTCCCAGTAATTGCTTTTATAATAGATTTTCTGGCGGAACTGGCCGCATGTATTAGAGCATCATCATTAATTTCGAACACGTAGACGAGTTATCTATGAACTAGCGCGAACATGAGCCCCGATGTAATAAGTGTGTGCCCATCGGAACTTGGCTATAAAACCCGGAGTATATAAAAATTATAGCTTAATCCCTGTTAGAAGTGCCTTGTACTACATATAAATATACTGCTATTTACCGAACCGTTAACCGTTGTAGGTATAAAACGTTTTTAGCACAGTTTCATGTGTTATATATTTTACGAAGCAACCGGCCGTATATTAAGTGTATGTTAGGTTTTCACATGTTCATAAAATACGGTTTTATATATGTTTAAGGACTGCAAGTATTTAAAAGTTACCAGGCGTTATTAATGTATTTGTCTTGTCCACGTAATAGTAAAGTGGAATTGAATTTAATTAACGTAATATGCTGGGGAGTAGCTTATTAAATTAAATTGCAAAATATGCCAGGCATATTTAAACTTCCTGCTATCTTTATTTAATATTTAGAGGCCAGGAAAATTAGCAAATTTGTTAAATTGCGAACAAAATAGGTAATCAGATTAACGAGCAAGATGCGGAACCAACAAATTTTGAACAGACCTTTAAGCGAATCCAGATAAGCATTACCAGGTGTATGAAATAATCAACTCGGAATTCGGAGATACAAAATCATTATCAAAGCTAGAAAAAGTGTTCCGGTATTATAAAGCAACTAAGAGAAAAGGAACAATACGCCATGAAGAACATCCGGAATAAATAATAATATACCATAGAGAGCTGAAGAAACCATCTCCAAGAGTTCACAAATGACACAGGAAGAAATAGAAGAGGACATACCTAAAAATAATGTATATACTAGATGGAAATGTACGGCGAAACAAGACAAAAAATGACGAAACAAGAGCTCAGTGAGGCTAAAAGAAAAGTGGATGTAGGCAGAGCCCATGAATGTCATGGCATTAGTCCAGAGATGGTAAAATGCGTACGAAAGGTAAGCAAGCGTTTCTTAGATTTATTATTACATGGAATTGTTGACCAAAACAAAATGGCAAAGTAGTGCAATGAGAGATCCGTCCCGCCAATGTTCAAAAAGGATAATGCGTAAATAACTATAGGGGCATAGTTCCTTTAACCACCCTAAGCAAAGTAATAGCTAGGTACCGGTAGCAAAAGTTAAGCAAGAAGAGTAAAGAGATAATGGGGAATACAAAATAGGATAAATAGGAAAGGATGAGAAATGTATAACTTCTGCATTAATTAATATGGAGAAAATATTTAACCATTGAGCGGACGGGTTGGCGGCATTTACACCGCCACTTCAAAAAGTCCTACATACGCCGGCAACATCTTCAATTGAATTGAATTTTGAACATTTATTAAATTAATTACTACTTCAACATTGCTAACTTATTTTCTTTACTGAATCAAATTTCAGTCCTGTATTTTTGTTAATCTAAACTGTAGCTCTGCCATGTTTTTAAAATTTTGTACTATACGTTTTAAAGCAGTTACGGAAGGTTTCTGTTTTCTGGATTTCGTTAAGCGAAAGTGTCACATGTTCTGGATATTACTTTCATTCTCCATAGATAATAAATAAATTTAACCCTAGTCCTACCAACGTTTTATCGTAACGTGTCCTACCAAGGTGTGCCTCACAGGCACACATCTATTTGTAACAATGTTGATGTAAATAATAGCAAATATGCATTATTTATTTCATGTAGTAGGTATACAGTAAGATTAAAACATATAGAAAGAATATTGTGTGTCAGAAGATATAATTTAAAAATAGTACAAGATAGTAAAATATTTGAAAGTTATTTATGTAGTTTGCAATTTGTGCACGTGAGTATTTTCTCTGAATGTTCACCACAAACCGTTTGCTTACACTTATCACATAACTGTGTTGACATTCTGCTTTTCTTTGATGGGCAAATATAGCACCGTTTTCGTTTTCTTACTTCTCGAGCCGAAGACTCCCTGTGGTTGGTACTTGATTCAACGTAGTTTGTATCAATGAAGTATGACTTTTATGCAGCCACTCAAACTACGGCGTCTAATTTGCCCCAGTACTAATTCTGTTGTAATTTGTCGTAAGAAAATTTTGCGAAGTCTTCGTTTTTGGAAATATGCAGTCAGGATGGATATTTCTCCAAATGACAAATGAAGCTACTCCACACACATCAATTATATTGAAAAAATAGACCAAGGCACCTATTAATTTTGCGTTTCATTGAATATGTATGTACCATCTGATCAAGTGTATCCACCCTCCTTTCGTGGAATTGTAGTACTTATTGATTTCAGATTTATTTTTTATTTTCCTCATCAATGGTGGAGTCGTTGTGCATTATAGATAATAATATGACACGCGATTTTTCTTAGGTACATAAGATACCAAAGTCATTGTCTTCTGAAAACCAAACAAGTTGCTTTCAATATTCCGTCGCCTGTGAGGTACAAAATTTGTGTATGCAGCGTTTATTTCTTCTGAGCGTTCCTACCAAGTTAGGCCTTTGGTAAGCAAACTGGATGCAAGCTCGTAGCTGGTGAAGAAGTTGTCGAACGTAATATTCCTTTTAGTTCTCAGAAAGGTTCACAAGGTCTTCAACCACCTTTTGCGCTAAGTTTTCTGCTCTGTTGAGACCTTCTTTGCCTAAGTACGGTATACCACGTAACGGATAACTAGTTCCACTATCGCATATCCATCAAATTTCATACCGTACTTATCTGGCTTGCTTGGCAGTACTGTCGGAAAGATACACGACTCTAAAAGGCACCAGTTGTTCATCGATGGTTAGATTACTGCCAGGAAGATAATATTTCAGCAAGTTTGTATTAACACGGTCCTACAGGTCTCTAATTGTGCCAACTTGTCCTTTTGCCTTCGGAGGTTCTGGTCGCTTTATCGTCAAAACGAATAAATCTTAGTAATTGAGTAAATCTATTTCGTGACATACACGCTCGATAAACAGGATTTCCATATAAAGATTCCATAGCTCATTATAGTCACCATTCCTTGTTTATTTCTTCCAGCAGTAATCAAAGGCCCAAGAAAGCACGGATTTCAACGTCGTCAACTGGTTTCCACAAATCGCAAGAATACGAACAGCCTCCTTATTAGTGAAAGTAACCACAATACCAATAACCGTATCATCAAAAAACAATTGAATGCGTCACAAGGAGTATCAACATGCACTCCAGGTGGAAGTTTCACTTTGTTCAAAGCTGTTGTAATTATGTTGTGCGCACGTGTTTTTCCCTTGGCAATCGCGTGGCATTCCACTCGGTACCATCTTTTCCAATAAAAGTTTGCGAATGGCGGGCGATTCATCATTAGCATCACTACCGTTACTTCCTTCTTGTTCATCGCTTTCTTCATCGCCAGTTCTTGATAATCCGCTTCACTAGAGAGGTTTCGTCATTTGGTCTTCTTCATCTTCACCATCATTTACATTCCTTCCAAATCCTCATCACTTTCGTACAATGCATCGAGCAACTCCTTTTCAGTTAGTGGCCGGCGTCGGTCAGTCACCGATCGGTCATACTTTCTGCATAAATTTCAAAACCAAATAAGCATAAAACAACAAATCTATTTTTACTGGGTCAATCAAAACTTTATTTTGCTTACCTGGTCTATACTATACTCTCACTAGTAAAAAATAAAATTAACCATAGACACTAAAACGGCCAATGCGTTCGTTAGGAAAGACACAAATACACTGATAGCAATGCAGTTTGTAAGCTGACTGTTTTAGCAAAACGCATTTAGGGAATTCCCCTTCATTTGCAACTGGAAATTCTTACATACAAGGGGAAAATCCCGAAATATAAAGCATATCTTATTACGGGGGATTTACCCACATACCTAGTTTTAAATAACGTAGCAATGCATTTTATAGTATAATAACAGTATATGCCTCAAAGACACACCTTGGTAGGAGGTGTCGGTAAATTATGTTTAATTTTTTTAGTAAAATAGGAAAAATATTTTTAAAAATTTTTTATGTCATTCTGTGTTCAATAGTTTATTTTGAGAATACAAAAATCCTCCAGTCTGTGGGCAGTTAACTTACAAAGTTCCAGCAATTTCAAAATCAATTGTGCCTCAAAAGCACACCTTGGTAGGTTTAGGGTTAAATAGTTTTCGTTTGTGTGGTTAAGACACGCTGACACTTTGATTAACACAATATTGACAGTGCTACTGCAATTGCTTTTGCGTCACCTCAAGCATGGCTAACTTTCCACATTTTTAAAATGTGGAAAAGTACTTTTTTTAAAATAATTCGAGAACCCTTGTAGATAGGTATAGGGAGCTTAATAACAAATTGCCCTTATTTTTAGCTTTAAATAACAATGAGGCAGAGAAAACTATTCCATTTGAAATATTTCACTTTTCTGCATTTTTCGGAACTAAATGTTAATCCATTTTCATATTAATACCACGTCATCTTACATCAGGATTTAAAGAATGACGATTTCCACCATCGATTGAGTTACTGTCATTGGCCTTTGGGGATGTTGAGTGCAAACCAAATTGTTTTTATCGCACATGCTATAGCTTGCCAAACCAACTTCTTTCAGTGCAGGGAAAAGTCAATACACACAATATGCACTACCTATTGGTCTAAAGGCAATCCTCATTGGTTACATGAAGTTCAATTTCAAAATCGTTGGAGCGTTAATGTTTGATTGGAAAAATTACCGCTCCTTACTTTTTTGAATAATGTTTAAATGGTGTTGCATTTCTTGGAGAATGAATTACTTTTATTGTTGGAAGATATTCCTAGAGGCAAGAATGGGTACGTGGATCCAGCAGGATGGCTACCTAGTTCATTGTGCTCAAACTGACCATGAGCTTTTACATAAACGGTTCCCCAATAAATAGATAGGCAGGGATACCATTTCTGCTTGGCCACGAGCTCTCCGGACCGCACACTCTTGGTATGCTTGTACTTAAATTATTTTTTTGATAAGCATTGATATGATTTGATATTTGCTAAAAAATCTAACCACTATGGAAAACCTCCTCTAGCTTACCTATTTTAAACTTTTTAAAATTTTCTATCGAATGAAGCCAAAAATATTCGGATAAGTTGAATACTCAGAAGATATATAAAATGATATTACCCTATTATGGTGTCGGATTTACACTTATTGTTCATACACAATCTGTCTCCATTTCTTTCTGTCTCTTGTCAAAATTATTACTTCTTGTCCTTTTTTTCCTCCTAGCTGGCAATACGTGTCCAATTACATAATTTTAGGTCTGCTTTGGCCTTCCTATTTTTCTTTTGGTTTCTATTGCTTCATAAACCTGCTTACCTTACTTGCTAGTATCCTTCATTCGTTGTAAATGTTCCCACCAACTAAGTTGTCTTTGTTGAATAAATTCCAAAACGGATTGTATCCCTAATTGCTCACGTATTTGTATGTTTCTAATTCTACCTTTTCGGGTAACACCTATCGTATTATCGCTCGGTATATCAATTAGACAGTTTGTATTTTCCTTTGTGTTTGTTTGTAATGGTCCAAGACTTACATCCGTAAGTTAAAACTGAACGATATATCGTAGTAAAGACGTATAGAGTATTTTTTTTCTTAGAAATATTTTTATTAATAAATTTTAGGTTCATTCCTAACAGCCACAAATATACCAAAGATATTTTTAGAAATATATTTGATAAATATTTTTCGTGAAAGGTTTTTGAATATATTTTTTATATTTTATCTAAATATAAATATAACATACAATTGAAATATTTACTCCATATTTTAAATAAATGTAAGTTTGATATTTTTTTATTATTTATATGAAAGTCGAGATGTTTTATGCAATCATACAAAGCTATTTAATTTGCCAGAATTAACTAAAATTATTTGTGGACAGTAACCTATATACATATCTTTGTTGTTTAGAATGTATCGATAACAAAAAGCTATATGAAACTTTCCCGGAAAGTAAAAAAGAACAACATACTTGGAGGTGTCTAAAAGAGAAGAACTTGTTTCTTCACGCTCACCGTACAAGTTAATCAATAATGCCTCAAAAATAAGTAATTAAAGTCAAAAAATAAAAAAGAATTCTAAAGTTTGATAAACTAGAAGTATATATCGTTCTGTATTAGGAATTATATTATTGCTTTTTTGATTTGGTGTGAATAAATGCATATAGCAGTTACCTCGCTGCAGTAATTTTAGCTCCTACCTTATATAATTATCTTTTATGTAAACGCAGATATATTGATAGAAGTTTCAGCGCTCAACTTAGATACTAACTAAATCATAATTTTAGATATATATTATCTAATTTAATCTTTAAACTATCATTTTAAATAGGTACTTATTAAGTATGTATGCACCCATTTTATATTATTAGTCCTATGCACCAAATCTACAAAAGCAAAAATTAATTATTTTTTTATATGAAATAAATATTTACAGGAATAGAAAGCAAAATATTCTTGCAGAGTCAAGAAAAATATATATAACTATATATGTAACAAGTATTCCTAATATATTTTCTATAATATATTTTATGCACATAATATAACTAATATTCAAGAAAGATTTAATATTTTCTAAATATTTCTGAAATATGAAATAAATATAGTTAGTCAATGGGGTTGTATAATAAACTTAATTGTTTTATCAATCCTCTCGTTTATTTCAGCGCCTTGTTTTCCTGTTTCTTCCAATGTTACTCGTAGATATTTAAATTTCTTAACTTGCACATATATTTCATTTAAATAAATGTAAGTTTGATTTTTTTTTTATTATTTAGATATAAAAATCGAGATTTTTTATGCAATCATGCAAAGCTACTTAATTTGCCAGAATTAACTAAAATTATTTGTGGACAGTAACCTATATACATATAATATTTAAATGGTTTTTTTCTTTTTTTCGTGAGGTAGCGGCTAGTTTCTATATGATGAATTAAATTTTTTAAACAATTAAACTCTTCATTTTTACGTTTCGACAAACTTTATTTACTGTTGTCTTCTTCAGAAAAATGTATGTAAGTTAAATTATAATATACATTTTTCTGAAGAAGATAACAGTAAATAAAGTTTGTCGAAACGTAAAAATGAAGAGTTTAATTGTTTAAAAAATTTAATTCATCATATAGAAACTAGCCGCTACCTCACGAAAAAAAGAAAAAACCATATAAATAGCATTAACAGCTACAAACAAATCATCATCAATATAATATTTAAATATTCTGTTTTAGTATTGATTTATTTACAATGCAACTAGTTTGTCAATATTCTGGGTTCCTAAATACCAAGATTTTCGTTTTTTTTTCTATGTTTATTGTCATGCTCTCTTCTTCTATGTTTTCCTTTCATATGTTCATATTTTCTTGCAGTCTTTGTTCACTGTCTGCTATTATTACCACATCGTCTGCAAATATTTCGTTAGCTATTTCAATCCTCTGTAAGTTTGTATGTCATACAAACGCTTTATAACTTTTCGTTCATATTTTTTGATAATCGTATCCACATGAAGATTGAACAAAGTTGGGGTTAGTCCATCTCCTTATCTTAGTCGCTCAGGAGATATTAAATCTAAATGTTAGAAATTTATTGATATCCCTGCCTTTATTATGGCAGATAGACTCAAAAATCATTAAGCAAAATAATGTTATATATAAAGTACAGCTTAAACTTGTATTTTTTTTGATAATACTGATTATATAATTAAACGTAGCAGACATGCCCCTAGTGATAAATTTTTCATAAAGTTAACCTATAAAGTCTAGCTACCTCGTTACCAACGATTTCATACCTGATTTCTAGAAATTGTTTACAATGTATAATGTGTACCAATGCAGGATTTTCGCATGGATTTCTTCAAGGTATGTTGCTAATACAGGTGACTGCTGGAAAAATGTATTTTGGTGTCTTTTTTTGGGGCTGTTGATAATTTACGTTATGGTAATCAGAATTTCGCAGGGAGAATATCTCCAAATGCTTACTTAATTAACTAACCCGAGTTGCATGTGCAGCCGCACCATCATATTAGGAGCATTCGTACCCGCAGCAATACCACAAACTATCCGTGCATGTGTGCGTTCATGTACACTTTAAACTGCGAGCACTCTCAGCCACTAACTTCAGTTTTAATCAACTGAATGGACACGTAAACTTTGCTCACATTACATACATGCCGCCACGTCTAAATTCATATATAGAGAGATGAACGGGCATGCGGCCAAAGTTTAATCTTTCGCGAAGCGCATTATTTCTCACTTTGAAATTTTCTTCCGACATGTGTTACACCGCAAGTCCGTCTCGAGCATCTCTTGATTTATCGTAGGAGGCCCACTCCTACTCAATTGTGGAAGCGGTCAATCTTTGTAGGGTTTATGAAAGGTTCCGGGCCGGCCCAGGGATATGGTTATCGGAACTTGAAAGGATCCCGTACGTCCCGGTCGGCGCATAATTGGCAATAAAGTATAAAACATAATGAAACATCTCCGCCATCTATAAATTAATTCATATGTTTTGCTTTAAACCAGGCATCGGCCCGTTCACATATATAAATTCTCTATATATCCTCCATTATTTGTGTTATGCTTATTACCGATATCTTTGACAAACGATTAGCGCCATATTGTATCGATAAATTTGTAAATAGTAAACATTATGGTTTGTATAAAACAGAATTAATTCCCATATTCGTGGTAGGTATTTCAATCGTCATCAATTATAAAACTCTTTTTGCGCACATATATCAAAGTGATTCGTCTCAATGTGCAAGATTAAACAGCGCTCTATTTAAATTAATCTAGACATTTTGCGTTGCTATAACCCGTGGATGTACTGCCATCTACGTATAGCAGTTTTAATTGATATGACAACTCCAATAATTACAGCGCTAACGGCATAGTCTTCGAATAACTCACAATGATAACATTCTTCAATACATCAGAATACATTTAGGTGGAATGGATATTCAAAAATAATTTGGGCAATACATAAGGATGGTCAAAAATTCTAGTAAATCAAAGCTGTGCTTTTACTTAATGGAACATCCTAATATCTTTATGGGCTTTTTTGAATTGACACATGAAACTAGATCAATTTTATTTTAAGGGTAGAAGGTAAAGGTATTTCATTCTTTTCGAAAATGTAACGCTGCAAAAAAGACCCTACTATTTTGAAAATTACTTAATTCAGAGTAAGAGAAACAAAACCGCAAATGGCAGATGCTTTGGTTACTTTATGTATTTTATTTATTTAATAAAGTGTATATTTACTGCTGTAAACATTACCATAAACTCGTCATAATGGTATAAAACACGTAAGAAAATATGCAGGCGTGGATAAAATAAAACATTGATGCCACAGAATATTCGAAAAGTATATTGACAATAGGCATTGTATAAACACATGAGATCAAATTAACAATTAAAGGTACCATCACAGTTGAGAAATTCCTGCACCCAATAAAAAACATTGCTCATAACGTTTGTTCTAAGTTTCTGTACACTCTTTTATTGGGAAGACGTTTCAAGCTTTCCGAGAGTTGTATATTTTAGTGCCCCAGATTGAATGCAATATTCAACTTTGACTACTACTTTGGTGGTTTAAGAACCTGTGTCGTAAACTTTCTCCCCCTTTGGAAATATCCAAATCGAAGTTATTCGCTAGTTTTTAAGATATCTGGGTTTTTCGTGCCACTTAAAACCCCCAAATATCTTGGAAACGGACAAAGATGTTTGAATTTTGTAAAAAGCAATTTTTTATCAGAACCGTGTTTTACTGCATGGGCATAAAAATGGCACTATGATCAAAAGACTTTTTTGGTTATCGTTTTTTATTTGAAAGTGTATTGAAATTAAAGCAAATTAGAAATAAATAAAACAAATATTTGAGTTAGTTTCAAAGATTTAACATTTTCGTGGATATTCGTGTTTTTATCTTTACTTTTCATAAATATTTAATTTGTAAGAAAAAAAAGCAGTGAACATATTCACAATTGTTAGTATGTATTATGGTTAATATACAATTTAAAAATCTTGTTTGTCTAGTTTGTTTTTATAAATTTTTAGCAATGTGTATTATAGGCTACCCATCTACACACGATGTGCAGATAAAAAAGTACTAATCTGCTGTGTTATTCTTGGTTGTACAGTTTAAGATATATTTTATTATTAGTGTCATTTGCTTATTATTAGTTACAACAAACTTAGTTCATTTAGATATTTATTTACTCTGTCTTGAGATTGTCCAAAAATTGGTTTCACACACAATAAAAATAAATTAAATAGGAAATAAATATGAACATGAGACAATATCCTAGCCCGAATTTTGGCAGAATTATCATTATGTGTAGCGGAAAACGATTAGTAAATTTTAATAAAAAAGTCATGACATTTGCTGACGTTCATGGACAACTTTGATGGTAGTAACCATCTACAAACATGTGGTTCAAATAATCCAACTAAAATAAAATAAAATATATTTTTTTTTTTTCAATATATAATCTGTCAGTTATTTGAACCCTGAAAACATTTTAGGTAAACAGTTAAAAAGTGGAGCCAAAATATTGGGAGAAGGATTTATCGTAATGCTATTCGGGTTGTGTAATGTTCCGTAACGCTTTATTTATTTATTTATTTATTTATTTTCATTCTCTTTCTATAGTACAAAAAAATTGTGTCGAAAGCGTCAAAAGGTAAATAACAAAAATATACATAAAAAACAATCACATAAAGTATCCCTTTAAAACGGGATTTGTAAAATTAGATAAAAAAAAATACATAACAGTATCACAGATGACCTGGAATTATATTACCTATTGTCTCTTTAAAAAAGTCCTCTACATTATATAGTGCCCTTTGTTTTAAATAGTTCATAATACATTTTTTAAATTTTGTTTGCGGGAGTGATTTTACTGTATCAGGTAGATGATTATATATTTTTAAGCATTGGTGTATTATGTTTTTTTGCACTTTACTTAGATGCGTGAATGGCGGAATTAGTTGTTTTTTACATGCACCTCTAGTGTCTCTACCATGGTCTATTTCGTACTTTTGGAAAAACTCACTATAGTTTTGTTTAGTGAACAAAGCACACTCCAAAACGTATAAGGCAGGGAGAGTTAGAATATTATTGTTTTTAAAGGCATTTACACACGTGTCTCTATAGTTATATTAAACAAAGATCTAACACAAGCTTTTGTAAAATAAATATCTGTTCGCATGCACTGAGTTGCCCCGATATAAATGCCATATTTAGTCTAGAGTACACATTCCCGTAGTATGCAGTTAACGCTGCGCGGCACTCACGGCTATGTCGGATTGATCTAGTCCATAACACGCACTAGACAGCTTTCCGCAAGTGTATGTATGTGGCCTTTCCAAGATAGGTCGCGTCCAGGATCCAGCCCAAGAACGGCACTTCGTCTGATGAGGTAAGTGTTCCTGTTTTGTGTTGTATACTTATAGTTTCCGTGTTAAAATATATTAATTTTGTTTTAGTGATATTAAGTTTTAAATTATTTTTTAGAAACCATTCTTCATATAAGCGTAAGTTGTTCTGTAAGGTGTTAATTAGACCAGACTGGTTTTCACAACGTGCAACTGAGGACGTGTCATCAGCGAACATCACCGTCAGACTGTCGGTCACTGCTGGCAGGTCGTTTACGTACAACAAGAACATAATCGGGCCTAAAATTGTTCCTTGTGGTACCCCTCTAGGCACCACCATCCCGTCAGATCTCACCTCCTTACCAGATTCCTCGTTCGCAATAGTACATTGGGTTCTTTGAGAAGAAGCACCGCAACAATCCAACGGTACGCACGGAATCCCATCACCTCCAATTTATGAAACAATATTTCGTGATGCACGCAATCGAATGCCTTACTCAAATCCATCAGGACACATGCAGTATGTTGCTTTTCGTTTAGACCAGCAACGATATCCTCCATAAGCTGATATAATGCACGATTGGTTGATCTTCCCTTTACATACCCGTTTTGGTAAGTATTCAAAATTTTGTGTTTGTCTATATAGTGTGTTATTCTTTTCAGAACTAGCTTTTCGAAGATTTTTGATATATTCGACACTATGGCAATAGGTCGGTAGTTTTTCATATCTTTCTTATCGCCACTTTTGTAGATCGGCTTTATGAGCGTGTGTTTTAATAAATTTGGGAATACACCAGACTGGAAGGAGTTATTTATTATATGTGTTAAAGGCCTGCAATAGCATCTGCGCAGTCACTAACAACAGATGTAGAGACCCTCGTCTAGCCTGTTGTGTTAGTGTTTTTTAAATCTTTTAATGTGTTTATCACTTCCTTATAATCTGTTGGTAAAGGAAAACGTTGAGGTATTCGTCTTATACTTTCATTGTTCACTCCATTAGCTGAGCAGCGGAGACGGAGATATCGATACCGAAATAAAGAGTTGTTCATTTTTATCTAGTACTTCTTTTGTGCCGCAATTTTTTTTCGGTTAAATGTGAAGGGTCAAAATTGTTTTTAGTTGTTTTTCCTTGCAGGCTTTGTATAACTTCCAAGTTCCCCTAAGCATTTTTTGAGTTCAGGATATGCTGAATTACGTTCTTCTCTTTGATTCAGTGATTCTTGCTTAGGTGTTCACAAAATCTTTTATAACTTCAGGGGTACTCTGCCTTTCGTAGTGCTTCGTACAACTGTCGTTTTATCCCTGTTAACATTTTTATGTGTTCCGTAAGCCATTTTTTTTCCAATGAGTTCTCAAAGTGTATTGTCTTTTTAATAGTATTTCTTTCAATAGTATTGACTAGTATTTTTTGAAAGTTCGAATAGCTCACGTTTACATCATTTGTATTCAAGACCTCATTCCAAGTCTCATTTCCCAATTCATTGTTTATAGTTTCCAAAGAGCTATTCGGAAATAGTCTCCTTGTCATTTTTCCAGAACTCTTGCTGGTGTAGAGACTAGGAACAGAGAAGCTTACTCTTTGAGCCATGTGGTCAGATAAGGTGGATGTTATCACTTCTGAGTCATACTGGATTATATTTAGAAAGATGTTGTCGATTATTGACTCACTAGTGTCCGTAATTCTTGTGGAGTTTTAAGATTGATGTAAAATTGTATGATTTGAAAGTATCTTTAAGTCTGTTTGCATTTATCGAATCAACTGCAAGATCGATATTGAAATCTCCACTAATTAGTATTTTGTGTTTACTTCTACAAGTTTCAAGGAGCATCGCTTCCAGCCTATTAAAAAATTCATCAATATCCCCTAATGGGGGTCTATAAATGTTTATAATGATTATTTTTAAATGAGTTACCATAACCGCGCTGCATTCGAGGACTGACTCTAGACTTTTTTCTTTCAGGTTGCTAAGTTCTTCATAGACAGTGCCCGTCTCGAGAAGGATACAGGAGCCTCCCCCATTCTTGGAAGTTCTGCAAAAGCTAGAAGCCATTTCATAACCTTCAATGGATACTGTGTGATGTTTTTCGAGCCAATGTTCAGTTATTGCGATTGCATTTATATTAGTATTTAGTTCAGTAATAAAAATTTTCAGGTCATCTGTTTTATTCCTGATGCTTCTTATATTTTGGTGTATTAAAGAGAATAGCGATTCCTTGGTCATATCATCAACAGTGGGCACCTCAATTACCTCTGAAGAGGTGATGCAACTGTCCTCCGAAAATTTCTCGTTCGATACGGCCTAATGATGGTATTAATTGGCCATAAATTTGGGTTGAACATATTACAATACATATCTTCTTTTACAGCTACCTTAAAAGCTGCGATTTCGTTATTTTTTATATCTAGTTTATTACATTGTAAAGTATTTATATTATTTTCTGCTAGATATGTTTTTATTTGTTCTTCCGTAGTTGATTTGACCAATTGTGAGACAAAAATCCATTTGCGGTTTTCTTCTGCCTTTAAAACTGTATTCGTTCGTTGACCGCGTATAGTTTTTGTATTTCTTTTGGTGCTTTTGTCTGATGCCTGTTTTTCGTGATGGGATTCTCTGTTTATTTGTGTGTTTTCATTTGAATCCGTATTTTTAATGATTTCATTTTTTATATCAAACGATTCTCTCTTCTTTGTAGAATTAGTGTCTTCATGTAGTTTATCTATATCCGCTGATACACGAATAGCTTGGTTCATGGTTTCATTTTGTTTATCATTTTTATTCTGTATTACTGCTGAATATAATTGCATCTCTTCCCCAGTGACACCTATCGGCGACGATTTCGATCGTGTTGTTGGTCCTATCGAAGTATCCTTCATTGGATTTGTTTGTTTCTTGACTGTATCATTTGCTTTTAGGTTATTTAATATAATATTTTGTTTTGCGATTTTTGTTGATTGTTCGCTTACTACTGTTGTTAGCGCGTCGAGTTTTCTAGTAATTTCTTCTAATTTTACCTGAATATCATTCTGATTCACTTGTTTTTCGTTACAAGAACACGCACCACAATGCACTTTATATTTTTATAATTTACTTCCAGAAACTTCAATTCGGCGGGTTTATAAGGGCTGCATCCATAGTGGAGGAAATTGTTGCATATCTCACTGCATTTAAGGACTTTATCACTTTTGTTTACGAGTTTGAGGTTGCACTTTTCACATCTACCACCGTCACTGTCCGCCATTATATCTGGCGGTGTTTTCTTCCTTTAAATGCTGATGGAGAACGTTCTAAAAGGTTAATCCTGAACAACTTGTTTCGTACACCTGACGATATAATTGTGTAGGAAAATTTAATAATCATACAAAAGCTCGAGCAAGTTTCCAAACGGTGTACAAGTAGCAAGTCTGAAACAAAACCCGAAAAAAAAGATGTTAAGATATTCTGACCACTGTGCCCATTGTAAGCTATGGACGACTGGAAGGAAAATTCTTTCTTGACGCGGATGCCAGCAGTGTTGGTATAGGAAGCTTGCTGCGAGACTCGCTTTTCAAGTATAGGGTAATAATGAAAAAGTACTCGGTCACTTCAGTAAGGCGTTGTCAAAACCGGAACGCAACTACTTTTAACAGCGGCCAAGTTCACGGAACACTTCCACAAGTATCTTCATGGGAAGTTCCTTATCGGAACGGACCGTTCTGCATTCATGTGGTTGGTACGCTTCCAGAATCCTGAAGAGCAAGTGGCAAGATGGATAAAACCTGCAATGGTATGATTTTGATTCCGAAAACGCTCTGGAATTGGTCATCGAGCGCTAACGCACTATGGAGAAGCCCCTACCGAAGGACTGTTATCACGCATCATATCACAGAAAAGCCAAAGCAACCTTCTGTCGACTTTCTGTCACAGATGATGACCAGAGAGAAGACCACATTCGAGCTGACCAAGAATCCGATCAGAATTTGGAACACGTAATAGAGTGGAAGAAAGGAGGTACACAGTCCAATGGAAATGAGTAAATCCGTATGCCAGAGGATTTAGACATATTGCGCGCAGTGGAAAGTGGCTAGTGATAGAAAACGGCTTCTTGAAATGATATTACGGAGAAAAGCTGGAAAAATAGGAAGCTTCAGGTTGTTGTTTTGGAAGAACACGTTCGCAGATTGTTAAACCCTACATGGTGGAGATCTGAGAGAAGTATCTATTGGGTGGAGTATCAATATCTCGGCTAGGCATCTAGGTTTGGCTGTTTATCCCTCAGCGACGTCTTAGGACGCACCGTACGAAGAACTGAAACGAATTAACGAGTGTTCTTTATCGCAATCAGCCAAAAAAGCAATAGAAAGCCAAAGGTAATGGCTTTTAACCACGTAGGTCAACTCTGGACCAACCTGTGAGCAGAAGAACAGAATGTTCGAGTGTATAAGCTACCGAGTATGGATTTACGTACGAGAACTTTGATAAGCAATTATGAAAATAGCCATAAGCGACTGGTGTAAGGCAGAATAAGAAGAATAAGTTCAAAGGGATTCGGCTTTTTGCGACTTCCTTGTGCTTGTGCATTGTGTGCCTCAAAATTTAAGGAATGAGGTATAAGGAATAACCACCGTATTCAAGAAAAACGGGCGTGTAGAGGATTTTTTCAGGGTTGGTACGATGTTCTACTTGTCGAGTACATAGCGTTGTTGTTTTATTCGGTGACTAAAGAATCTTCAAACTGGAAACTGATATATTCGTTCGAAATGGGGCAGTTTTGATAAGCTGTATTGATCAAGCTCCATTGGCAGTTCTATTGGAGAGTTGCACTGGGGAATCCAATAAGTGAAGGCATATGTTTAACTAAATAGAAACAAATAGTGGTGTAAATTGTGAATATAAATAAGTATTTAATAAGTTTAGTGCATTAATGTTTTATTATTGTCGCAGTAAGTTAATGTTAATGCTTAATATAACTGTTATTATATTATTAATTCGGACAAAGTGTAAAAATAACAATATATCGGCCTTGTACCAGTTAATTTGACTATCGAATACGTTACAGTATGTAACTGGCTGCTTATTTTAATAAATTGTCACAATCAGTAACTTACACAAATGTAAATTTTAAATTTCACTTTAAAACTCTTCAATAATCATATTAAAGTTATTTCGGTAGGATTCTGTCGAAATCAAATTCTATTCCGACATTTCGCAGCACCCGATCAGACGTTAAGTTTCGGGATAAATCTGAATCTGCTTCGGCATGATTCCGATAGATACTGTAACCGACGATATGCGGCATTACCAGCCGTCTGCGACCGCATTGGCATTCCGAGAGAATCCATTTCTATGCGGGATTGCTTCTCGAGTATTATTACACAGCAATTCGACCTGAAAATATCTACTATATTACTTGTATACGTACACGTAAGGCCAATGACGGAAAGTGTGTATATTCCTACCCGTGGATAAGATGTTTCTCTTTTGTTCGTCATATTTGTCGTTATTTTCTCTACGGCTTGGCGTGCGTGATAGAAAAGTAATGAATTTCTTTGGAGAGATTTACGACCCAATAAGTATAATGCTATTAATAATCTCGATCCATTTTTTTTTTTCACTTTACTCTCATACAACGAACAAAGGGAAAATAACAACAGCGAAGGAGGTAAGCTATCGATTAGCGCAATTTCTTGAATTGGAACAAGTTACGTGCCTTCGCATTTTGACGTTAATTTGCCCCATAAATAAGAACAAAAAAAATGTGGCCGGTTAAAGGTACACGCAAACTTCAAGACAAAGAAGTTGTTTAAAATTTCACCTTGCAGCGTTGCCTCTTATAAAGGAGTTGTAGGAAGTTTAAGAGCCCATAATTAATTTGAAATATAATCTACGAAATGTAGTTCTACGAGGAGCTTCTACGTCCTTATTGAAAAACGAAAATATTGTTTCAGAGTTGCCTAACAACGGTGGAAAATTTATTCAAAACTTACGACACAGGCGCGAGGATTATGTTTCAGAATCGTGTGAAGTTGTAGAGTAGTTTTTATAAACTCTTTAGCAGTTGCACGTATCAAACTGGAGTGTTCCCACAAGTTTTATATTCATTTATGTTGTTAAGATGAAAAGTTTTGGTATGGCAGAGTGGGTAGAGGCAGCTAGCCGATATATATTGCCATGATGAAAAATCTCGGTAAATAGCGCGTCCATCATGTGTGCGCTATATTAATACACAAAGAAAAATAATTTAACAATTGGGCATCTTTCTTGTAGGATATATAAACCCGGAATTATTTAAAATTGCTGCTGCAGTAGTGTGCTTTTGGCTTTCATTGTCAGTGTAAACTAGTAGCATGTCTAGCTACAATGTACAAACATATTACGATGTAATCTACGGCTTTGTATGTAAACTTGTACATTTTGGGAGCGCATTGTACTAAACGGTGAAACGGTGAACATTGGAAAATTAATTAAAAAAAAAAAATTAATCAACAATAAGTAACTGCGAATCAAATCGCTCGTACGCAAAATACATCTGGCTTCTACACAATTTCATACCCGGACGATATCACTGTCCTCATTGATGGAAGATTCGAGGGCGCGCTTTGCAATTTGGTGCAGACTGCTCTAGGTCTATTGAAAACTGGTATAGAGAACGAAGCCTATCTGTAAATTTAAATATTTACTAGCAAAACAAACTGCGCCCACCATAATTGTTTGACACTTTTCGTATGTGCTCGTTATCTGAGCGTTATATTTTATTGAAAACTGAGCTGGAGCATACATGTCAAAAAAACAGCTGAGAAAGCATTGCATTTGACTCATAGCGCTGAAACGAGATATTTGCAGTAATAATATTGGACGATAGTTATAGGAATAATATACTCTTTCATTATTTAGATACGAGCTTTTCAAAATAATGAAAAAGTATATTATTGCTATAACTATCGTCAAATGCTGTTACTGAAAACATCTTACCCTCTAACTTGGATGACACCTTACTCCACAAGCATCTCAAAATTTGAAATTTTTGCATAAATTAATTATGTACGCCGGTTCACGTAGGTTGTATAAGGAATTCAAAAAAAAAATAGGAGGATCTACTAAAACTATCAAGAATTAAACATAATCGTTGATGCTAGTAATAGAAATGGATACGTTTGGATATAATTAATAATAGAGTTAATGTCCATGATCCTTATGAATTTGTAGAATTATTCAGTAAGTATTTTAAAATTCTGATAACCCAAGAGATATAGATTTTGTATCTCCTTTAGCAAATAATAGTAATATTGACGCGGAAAGTTCCATTATACACTGAGAAAAATGGGCTAAGTAAAGTGTTTACTTGATAAAAAATTATTTACAATAGATAAACTTTTACTTGGAACTATTCTCGCAACTAAACCCAGTTTCCTGAATGCAAGTTGTTACTGTAAATAGTGCTTTTATTAACGGCTATTACACAGCGTACCTGACAAATTAGTGGTAAGTAACGTATTACTTATGACTACAGGTACTGTATCTAACTACAGCACATGGTTAGTAGAAGTAACAACAATGCTGATCGCTATTAAACTCATGTATTTTCTTAAATAGGTAACAACTTGCCACAACTATGATTATTTGAGTTTTGCTGCCACCCCGTGATTGTTTTACTATTCCTGATTGGCTAATGCGGCGGAGTAATAAAATAGTCCTCGAGACTGCTACGCGCGCAAGCGCGGGCTAGCGTCAAGTAAGCGTTACGGGCGTGGGAAAAGGTCCTCGAAAAGAGTGGCCAAGGAGTGCGGCCATTGTAGGCCAGTTGGAACGCAAATATATTAAAAATACCGGGTGGGTTAACTCAAGGCCCCATCCGTATAAAGAATCCCAGCGAAAGAAGAAGCACCGAGCCTATAAGCAATCGGATGTTTCAAGATTGCAGTTTTAAACCACGTGGTGGGATATTTGAATTCTCCATCATTGTGATGATATCTGCGCCCGCTGGTGAAGTTAAAGTGTGGATGCCGTCGCTAGTGATCCGACAGTTGGACTGTCGGATAGTGCCATCTGCTGTTAGGGATATCCCGACGAAGTAGCCGTTTTCGAGGCGATCACCGGGCATAACCGCCACATACGCCGACAGAGGATCAACTCGCCGAGACAACGCCCAGTACAAAGAACCAACAGAAACCGCAAGTTTACCGCCTAGTTATATTATTTCTTTGTTTGTTATTAGTTATAACTTCAAAGCCATATTTCTCTTTGTCCTTTGTTTAGATTTCAATAATTTCAATAACTAAATAACGTTTCAAGAGGGCCCCATTTACCTTATCTTTTATTATAGCTTTGTTCATTTTTTTTTTATTATTAAGGAATATATTTGATAAGTCACTACGTTGTAAATTGTTTAAAAAAAACTGAGTTAAAGTGAAACCAATATCTTTCACTCATATCAGGTAGTCACTGCGTTTGTCCTATACAAAATAAAACTATTAGTAATAATACTGCTTTTTATTTAAATTTATATTAAATATTCACTAAACTTCCACGTTTCGTGCACTACCTATAAGTTGAACAACAAGTTTAAGGTAATATTGTATATTTATAGCAAACCATTACTTTCTATATATCAGGTATTCAGTGAACGTGCATTAATGATAACTGTTTCCTTATCACAAGTAATCCAAATAGCTTGCATTAATTGAGGTTAATAATAAAGGTGTGATAGCCATGATAGAATAGTTCACTCATAGCAATACATCTACTTGACATGAGCAAATCTTTTACTTACTGCAACTGCATATATTCTTTGGTTTAACTACTTCAGTTTAATTATCGTAAGTAACTTCATAAGTTACCGGTATGAAGCAGACCGTAAGTAACTTAGATTGCTTCTTGTTAGTATCACTGTTTAGGATCTCTTTTTTACTAGTGCTAAGTAATCTGTGCTTTTGTCTCCTATCCAGCTGAAGTTTTTATTTAGGATAATTGTGTTTTTATTTATGATTATTAAATTTTTTTCTCAGTGTATGTTCATTCATTTCATTCATTCAAGTTAGGGTGGGCACTTGATGTCCGGGCACTTGAGCTTGGTGCTCATTGTACCATCCCTATTGATTCTCTTATTTCCACTCGAGCAGCTTGGTGTTCTCTATAAAGCCCAGTATCTTGCCCAGTGGAAACTTGAGGACCTTCGAGGGCTCCAATAGATCTCTCCCGAAATATTCCCGCCTGAGTACCTTTAGTTCCTCACATGTGCAGTGTATGTTATATAAAATGTAAACAGGCGAAAATCGAACTCTAGTTTCCTGTGGTATGTTCGTTCATGGAAATAACTTCAAATGTCAGCAAATTCTAAACGAATAAGTACAAGATTTCAGTAATTCACTAAACTAAGTGAAACGCGATAAGAGGTAGAAGCGCCGGGCATAAATCCCATTACCTAAGTAAAACGTGACAGTATATATCTCTTTCCAGCGGATGTTAATGAAATCTATAACATTATTATCAATATTCCTACCAAAATTTCAGCTGGTATGGACTAAGTACGTCAATTCATTAACTATTATTTGGCTCAATTTATGTTCCTTGCTCAAGACGTCTTTCCATCACCTCTTAAGTTGGTTAAACTGTGCCCAATTTATAAAAAACGTGATCGACAGATTATCGCTAATTACCGGCCCATACCAACTTTATCAATGTTTTTCAAAATTTCCGAAAAAGTAACGTATTCGCGTTTACACGATAATTTTCAACGATTTTCATTATTTTTGCAATATCAGCTTAGCTACTTAAAAGCGAAATCTGGAAATGGTGCTTAATATCATGTTGTACAAAATATTTATCATAAGGTGGATAATAAATTAAGTTGCTTCCTTAATGTTCGATCTATCCAAAGCATTTGACTCGATGAATCATCAAGTTTTATTTAAAAAAACTTAAATGGTGCGGAATTAGAACGCCGTGGTGGATCGACTCACATCTAAAAAAGGATTGTACCCAGACTACGGTAGTTTTTCAGAATAATAGAACGGTGTCTTCGCAGAAACCAATAGCTAGGCATCGGTGTACCGCAAGGGTCAGTGTTAGTCCTTTAGTATTTTTGATATTTCTAAATGATTTTTGTGCTAATTTCAACTGCTTTTTTTCAGCGAAAATATTATAGGATGTATATGGAAAAGCACTGACTTTACTGAATCAATGCTGCGGTGGACGCACAAAACTGTTTAATATCTAAAGTTGAAAAAACAAACTTGATTGTTTTTGACTGTGACAAATGGAACGATTCGTCACTACTTCCGCGTATGAATATCTACCCTTACCCTTCTCACTTTCTATAATGCCTTTCTATCACGCCATTTCATAAATATTGGACTGATATTGATCCACTATTTCAGATACCTATATTTTTAGATGTATTTTCAAAAAAAATCAATTTCCGATCTCACGTTCTAGAAGCCATCTTAACTACTATACCATAATGATGCGAATATAGCTTGTGACTTACTCTTAATTGAATCCTTTACCTTAACACAGCTAATTATCAATGCCATATTCTCGATGTGCCTCCGTCCGTGTATTCGTGCTTTATGACACATACGTGCGCAGTACCGTCAGTTGGCAATCAATATCACAAATCACGTATGTATCGATGCACCGTGCGAATACGCATGATATCTAAATTGCAATCATCGTTTGTCTGGTGGAGGCTTTAGTATGCTAATGTCTCAATAATAAACACACAATTTATATCCGTTCGTTTATAAATAGCGTATAAACATGCATAACTCTTGCAATCATCAGTATTTTCACTTCCCAAGGGAACTGTAGTCTATGAATAAATCACCTTGGGAACGTTAATAAAGGATATCTCATGTAGCTACCTAATCTATGTGTGTTGGCGCTGGAAGTCATGGAAGTCAGTTCTTGAATCATTAATGTTATCACACTACGATCACTATTCTAATTAATGCGAGCTACATATAAATGTATGTGTGTGTTGTACATTGATCTTGAATAAGGAGAACAATGTAATGCAATCGTCATTTATGTGAAAGTAATGGCATATAATGCATTTAGCCAATTCTCTGCTTTAGAAAAGAAATTGCTAGCATAAGTGCAATTTAAATATACTGAAAGAAATTCTTGTTGATTTGCAGTCATTTTATATGACCAAAAACGCGTCACTACGTGACGTTGGAACAAACATATTTATAGGAATGTAAAAACGAAGGCAAAGATATAAAGAGCAGTAGCATTTTTACTCAAACTGTTAAGCAGAAGTTGCAGCAGCTGGTTGTAACTGCTAACATAAACAGTTCTACTTATCACTAATTATTTGTATCTGGTGCTTATTTGCTAGAATCTGAAAAAAAATCTGTCAGTAACAACCTAGTTAGTGGCTTTTTAAATAATTAATGAGTAAACAAAGAGTAAGCAACTTTCAACTGTAAAATAAAAAAGTATTTTCAGAACGTCGAATCCTGACTTTCAGTATTTCGTCCGGAAGTTATTTAATTTTCAGCTGACCGAACACGAGTTGAGCTTTACTCCTTTATTTCGCTTGGCGATTACCAACAGCAAAGCGAATCGAAACAATACGCAAAGTGAGTCCGTGAAGAGAACAAACAAAGAACTGGTACGAGAAAGATGTTTTGATTTGCCAGATTAGTTTTATTGTGTATTAGAATGTCTTTATGACAAAATATAAGACGTTATACCCACGAACAATGATAACTCATTACTACAACTGTAATTCGTTTCTGTTTGAGTTAATTAATAATTAGGACTTTATTTAAAACCATGAGTCGTAACTTGTAGGCGAACCAGTTATACGCTATTATTGCAGGCGTTAAAATATCTAAATCGCTATGGTGCGTGATTAACACGCCGCGTATTCTTCTGCATGAATGGATTCCTCTTCTTTGATATCATGTTAGACAGACGTGTATTGATCGCGGATTGCTTTCAGTTTAAGTGTACGCGTTATCGTTCACGATTTCTTTAACCTACATATAAACAATGGCTGGTATTCTGTTGTGTACATTCATGCGGATGATACATACTTAAAAATACATTTACAGACATAAAGACAGAAGTCTAAATATGCATGAATCTTGGTCTACAAGTGCACAATAATTCCCTATAAAGTTTACGCCTCCATAAAAATATTTATGACACGTGTTATACAAGTTGACGCCACTACAACATATCGGTTCTAGAAGATATGTTTTATGAACACGTAATAGGAGCGGTATGAGGCGTTATCTTCGTGCAACAGTACATTGTAACAAAGCCTAGACCTATTAATTGTTGCCGCTAACTATTTTCGGGCCAGCTTTATGAAGTGTTAATCATGTATCAATATCAGCGGCTGGTGAAGTAACAAGCGCTCCAACCAATGCGAGTTTCACGTTGCTTAAATTTGATACCCATTCGAATTTTGACTATGATAAACAAGGCTGTAAATGCACCACATATTTGTTGGGATACGTTTTAACACTTCCAATAATTATATAATCACCAAATAAGTAACATGTATCTACCAATTCAGTTCTTTTCTTCATCCTAGAAACATTTTGTTTTCAAAGAAAAAATAACTGAAAAATATATTTTCTATTGGCAATAAAGGATTTCACGGGGTCCTCTGACGATCTTAAAATAGTCGCGGTACAGGGTGGTTTCCAAAAGTTCTGATTAGACGAATGATAACCTCTCTAATGGGTGGAACCCAAGGAACGTAACATTGGCGCAAGTTCTCAGCCATTTGGGCATAAAAAGATATGAATATTTGGCTGATCGTGCAAATCCTAACAGATGTCTTTGTCTGTACACAGCCAAAACTATGATCACAAAGTTGATTGTGACAATATTTTCATTTAATCCATGAACTACACTGTTCGAACCGATTTTTTCTTAAAATATATTACATTGGTAAATTAAAAAGCAAAACTGCAATTTTCATAGTGATGTAAACAATCTCAATAACAGAAAGATTTAACTTAACCTAAAAATTTGTTTTTGACTAATTGTATGTTGCTTATTTGTAGTTCATATTCGTAAAACTTATTAGTGATGTTTCTTTCGTTCGCCTATTTGGTAATTCGTGTTTTGGTATCTTATAACGAATCTTTATATCCACTAAGCAACCAAAAGAAGACCACATTACACTGTTTGAAATTTTAACACTTTTTTGACTAATTTAATAGTCAGGAGAGGTCCATACTCTTTTCGTGTTATTTTGTCGAGAACTATACGAGTTTAAATTGGACAAGCAAAGATAGTCAAGTATTGTCTATTGCTAAGGGGTTATTTTGTCCAACTGATATATGGAATTATAAAATACTTCTAGTCATATTTTATTTGATCTAGACTAGACAAATTTACTAGCTGTTTAACTAAATGAATGCGGTCTATTGGGTGATTTAACACCGTTTTCTAAACACGACATCTTTTTAATATGGTTATTGCTTACCTGTTTCTGGAATTTTTGTTTCAGGTATAAGTGGACAAATCGACAACTATTAACAGCCACAATTTACAATGTATCTAGGTATATGTACTGTCCTTGTAGCTAATTTAATGCGAAATTTTATATGATTTTAACAACTCTTTTATTTCTTAGTGCTATAATATTCTCTATTTAAGACGTTTTCTCAATTATAAATATGCAGAACCATTCATTCAAAAGTTTTGGTTTCAACTAAGCCAATTTTAAAAAGACTTTTTGAGAACTATTATAACATTAAGTAAATGTTTATGCTATTTGACTCAAATCTGAACCAATTACGTAAATAGATGTTCCCAATGCATCTCAAGATGTTGACATTTTTTATGCACTCTGAAATTAACGTTTAATAACACAAGGTTACACTTTGTAGGTCAGTACACGTTTAGTGGTTTATTTGGATATGTTAATACGCAGAAACAAACCCGAAAACAGATACACGTGCAATGCACGTGGTGCGTTATAATGCAATACCGTATTAGATTAGGTGGAGTTTCTATATTTCTATCAGAGGGAAAAATTTTGATTGGTTGACGCTTCTGAATGTCTAGAAAAAATAGTAAATCCTCATATCTGAACAAAGAATTCACACCAAATTCTAGTAATTAAACACACATAGTTAACTCGTCTGGCAAAGTTTGTAAAAATCAACACTAAAATATTTGACTAGCGCAAAATTAACGCCAACACCGATAATATTTTCAACAGTGTATCCTCGGCATGTGCAAGAGATTGTGTTGAAGAAATTAGCGCTTCAGCCCCAAGATCACTCTATAGTTACACAGAAAGGTAATTAATACTTAATTTGGTGTGGTGGCTAACAGTGAAAGAGGCGAGTTGCATACAAAGCCTGACTTTTCTGTGTGCTATGCGTGAGATAAGTTTTACCCCTACAGAATATCACAAGGTCTGTAGCATACAGACCTATGCACAGTCACTCACCGTCTTAGTAAAGTAGTACTCTGTAGCTTCCAAAAGGTACTAAATAAACTTAAGAAGACACCTATTATGGGGATGTTAAGTGATACAGTGGTTCGAAAATATAGCCTAGATAGGAGGTATGAAGTTGCGAAATTGGTCTAGTATACCAACGGCTTCGAAACTTAAAGTAAGAGGCGAAATGTAGAAAAAAACTGACGAAGGAATTTTTAGTCAAGTGCAGTAAGGACACAATGGTATTTTAGCTATAAGCAACTGCAGTTTATCAAAGCGTCATAGAAGTTTTGTAGAAGTGTTGCTGTTTTCTCTGACAGCCTGGCAACACTTAAAACGATCGAACTCGCAAGTCTTAATTGAGGTGGGCACTCAAGGGTAAATTAACATTACCCTGGGTTCCTAACCACTCGGAGACAAGAAAAAGAAGTCTGTCAAGGCCAATCGATGGAACTGGATCTTTTTTCGACATTACCAAATAGTAAATTACAAAGTCCATCAACGAATACACAGGATACACAATAATAGCAAGGAGTGGTGGCAAAAATCTCCAACAAAAAAGCAGGCAAAAGGTTTATAGATTAGCAAAGACCTGAATTTACTAAAGACTCACTGAATACAGTTAGGAATATTGTCAAAATGATAGTAGAACATAGGCCTGGCAGGGGACGTTATTTACAGCTTCCGTCAAGAGGAGGAATAAAGCCCGGTTTATATTCTGTACGATGGTCTAGCGAGGACGAGGTTTCTAGTACTGGGCTAGCAGAACTCCTGTTCAAATGTTACCTATACGATCTGATCTCAAAAACGATAAGTCTAAGTAAGAGAGCGGCTCTCAGAGGGATCACAATAGATCTGAGAAAGGGCCGGGTGAAGTTGGCATCCATGTCCAGCTTAGCCCTCATTTAATCTAAGCTGCTGGTGTCGACGATGTAAGAAATTAATAGAAGCAATGTCGTAGCTGACTGTACTCTTTTTTCTGATTCAACTAAAGCATTTGATATGGTAAATTTAAGGTATTAGTACATAAAATTTAGATGAACGGAATATGTGCTGTCCCTTACAATTTGCTTGGATCTTACTAACCATAGATCAGTGTTTTAAGTTGCTCCTAGAATGCGAGATAAATACATTTCTTTTTCACGTTAGAGATAGTTTTTGGCAACCCGCAAGGGCTTGTTCTTGAACCTACTTTATTTGCAGTTTACGTTAACTATTTGTACGTACATCTGCTCCCGTGCCTAATTTCTCAGTATGCTGAATATGTGAGATGTATGACTAAGCTAAGGTATCTGTGTAAGCAAACAATTTTGTATTTGGAATGAGTGAATAACGAAACGAATTTATACTGAATGGATATTTTATGCTTTTGTAAATATGTGTGGTAGTTCTTACGTTCGATATGATTCATTTCTGAATGTAGATCTGTTAGATTTTTGGGTTTGGTAGTAAACGGCAATCTGAAGTTTGAGAAACATTTTTTTTCAAATTACGTGTGTCACAAGTATAATAACTAAGTGGTGTAATACAGGCGACAGCAACACAATATATCCGCAGATATTATTAGTCACAGCACAGGCTTAGTTACAGCACATCTGTGTTCTAATGAACGGGTTAAAATATGTAAATGTGGTATATATATATATTACTCAATAATCAGAACAAAATTTCCTCAGACCATGCATCTACTATAACCGTAGTTTAATACGACTTAATATAACTAATATAATCATTCATTATAGTGTATTGTCACGACTTTTAATATATATTTTTTTACTAGTAATGTTTTGTAATAATTATTTTCAAATATTTTTTTTTTATAAACAGACATTAAGCCAAAAATTATGGGGCCCAATCCTATAACTGAATCAATGTGCATGATAAATATATCAAAATGTCGCTGCTTTATATTTATCATCAAACATTTACAACGAATATTCGCACAATACACTTTGTGTTCTCCAGGGAAGACTAGTAGTCGGATCGCAGTCAAAGTTTTCAAGAGTCGTAAAGGAGAAAAAGTAATGTAATTTGAAAGGCGTTGTTGTTTTGAAACTTTAACAGTTGTCCATTTCAAAGAAAGAGTAAGCACGAGCTTTACTTATATACACCTTGGAATATATCAAACGTCTACGTAATTTATATGCCTAGAAAACTGTCAACATTTACACAGAAACCAAATATATCTTAGAAGGCTTTATATGTTTGATACTTTAAAAATTAATTTTTCCTTCTTTTAAAATGTTTCTGATAGAGAATTGATTTGCTGGTCAAGCGCTATCGCTGAGCCAAGCCTTCTTGGAGATATATTGTATTGTCCATGGTTGTAATAGCTTCTAAGTCTTAGGCTGCGACAAAGTATTCCTGAGCCCACACCCGGATCGGTTTCGAATCGTCCGTAAACCAGTAGGTGTGTGCCTACATCAGTGTTCTTTCGTTGCATCTCCATTCATCTCTGTTTGGAGAGCAGGTAATGAATTGGTCGAGCACACATCATGTCCAAGAGCGTTTCTAGCATGCCGCCGCAAGCAACTGATTCCAGGACCTTGTTGGTTACGCAGACATGGGCATGTGGCGATTAATTCGCTATTTGCCATAGGAATGTGCCAGTGTATGTACTATTCACTTCCTTAGTATGTTTACTTGCCCTTCCTTACATTAGATTTGAAAATTACTTGACCATTTGGTAAATATAAAATTTATCTAAAGATTACATGCAATATAATTTCACAGAACAATATTTGAAAAATGAATTAGCGTATGCCATTTACTGAATGGTAGCAATGTCACCTTATGGCTGTAAAATCTTAGGCAACTTAGTTACCAACAATTTACATATAATTTCCCTATATCTTTTTATAATGTAAACGGCTTTGGCAAAAATTTATAGTAATTTAAGAAAAAAAAGATAAGAAGTTATGCTTTTCTGTTTTGCAATCCATCATGTTCCATCACCACACAAGATTTCAATACCCGCCTCAATAGTGCTGAGTAACAGCATGGTATAAAATAAAATGTGCATAAAGCAGGTTTACTTGCCCTTTAATCATAGTAATGTAGTGCGAAAACAACATGTTCTAAAATATGAACTTCGAAAAATGTTTGCTGGACGATTACATATACTTAGTTGGCAGAAATCTTGCTTGACAACACGACCGCATGGGCAAGAATACATGGAGATATAAAACTACCACCTGGAACAAATCCTGTCTGGGCATGCCTATTTGCATGGCTTTAAAAGGAAGTTTTAGGATGGTTGTCCTTACTGTGGCCAAGATACTGGAACAACGCAGTCCCAAATAAATCTTGGGTATTTCAGAGAGTTCTTTTAGTTGGTAGGGATTAGGCACTTTGCGATCTAAAGCCACAGAGGTGTCTTGAGATTTTTCTCCACTGTTAAAAAAGTTTATTGTCTACTGAATATTATTATTTAATTATAATTACTGAAAATTTAAGTCTATACGTAAATCGAAACGCCATTAGGAAAATATTTTAAAGATTATGGAGATACACATTTATTTTTATGTTAGTTTATCCATTTTAATACATCTATTGTTCTTAAGTCATTTAGAATTGCCTATGCTTCAGTATCATGTACTCTATACAAACTTTTATAAACAAAAATCAGAAATATTTTAATAAAATACGTTTTAGTCAATTTGTAGACATACAGTCCTTCAAAATTAAATTCGAACTTGTATCATATTAAATAATATTTCGCTTATAGAGAATATACTTAACCGCTATTTTCACAATTTTCATATCAATTTAAGTATCTCACAATAACGGCGACGAAAAAAGTTGTATTTTTTGTCGGCAATATACATAAGCAACTTCCACACCCTAAAATGAAATTCGTACATTTTATTTCTTTCAGTATAAGACAGTACTTTAAGTTGTACAGTCCAGTTCTACAAAAAACTGACCTATTTTGTTTTTATTTGTCGCTTTGGAAATATGGGTCGTCAACGCAATGAACCAATGATGGCAGACAAAGAGCTATTTTGCCATTCACCATTTTAAAAATGGAAAATCATATCGCCAAATATCGCCAAAATGATCAACAGAAGTCACACAACAAAGAGTTTAGGGAAAGTCCTAGAAAAAGGTTTAATACGTAGAATGAACAATGGATTCTAGGAAAAGTTGAAGAAAATCCCAAAATTTCTGTTCCAAAACAAGCAAAAATTGTAGAAAGATACATAAGTAAGACCGCTAATTTTCAAACAATTCGAAATTTTTTGAATAAACACATCTAAGGGGTAGGGTATCTCGTAAGAAACCTTGGATTAATAAAGCTAATAAAGGATAACAAATGCAATATGTTGAAGAAAACCTAAAAACGAATTATGAGTTTTGGAAAATGGTAATTTTTGCAGATCAGAGTAAATTTAACATATTTGGTTCAAATTGACTGGAACGAGTTTGGAGAAAACCTAATGAATCAGTAAAAGAAGAAGAATTTGAGAGCCACAGTGAAAGATGAAGGAGGTTCAGTTATGGTTTGGGGGTTCAGACTTTACTTTATAAAGGTATCATGGATCAAGCTGTGTATTTAGATATCTTACAAAATAAAGTGCTCTAACACTTGGGTTAGAGAGTTGTTTTAAATTTTACCAGGATAATGATTCTAAATGTAGGGCGAACATGTTAGGCACTGGTTGCTTTATAACTGTTCTCATATGATTAAAATGTCCGCACAGAGCCCAGATCTCAATGTTATTGAAAATTTATGGAGCCAGTTAAAAATTGGGATAAGACAACATGAAATTTCCAATAACGAACAATTTAACACTGTATGCTCAAAAATTTGTAAAAAAAAAATTGTTTCGCGCTGATGTTAAGAATTGCTTATATCGTTTTTCTCCTAAATAATTTCACAATAAAAAGATATCTTGTAGTTACTAGACAATTTGACTACCAAGACTTATTTTTCAGTTATATTTTTAGATAATTGCCATTCTATTCAAAATATAAACTAGTTTTTTAATTTTTATTTTGAATATAATGGCAATTATTTAAAAATATAACTGAAGAATAAGTATAAAAAATATGTAGTGTAGGAGTTTCATTTTAATTAACTGTGTCTAATAAAGCTTCATAAAGACATCGGCAATTATAATTTGCATGTTTTACTATTCATTATAAACATAATAGCACGACCTGTGCCATTTTCCTTCTACACTCACATACCTTTCTAGCAAAATTTACATAATTATTTTGAATTTACAAATCTTTCCAGAGAAATACTCGCATCCATGGATTTTTATATAGACTGCAATTTAGTTACAAAGCTCTTATTGTTAGTAGGATATAACTTGTAGTGAAATAAATTTAATGTAAGATACAATGGTTCATATGGCAACAAATAAAAGCTTGAGAATAAATAAAATAAATATTTTGAAAGAGCATCTTACATACTACACATGCTCAAATACAAACTAAAAGAAATGTTAGGAGTTTATCACGTGGAAAAGTTCCTTTAGATACAAGATAAATAGTTTTCTATTTACATTCACACGAAAGGCGATGTAACACGTTTTCTTTTTTCATATGAAATCAACTTGACGCGCACAACCCGGTCGTTCCGCTTTACTTCGGAAAGAGTTTCGTACAGAACGCAACAGCGCTTTACATAAACATCTATTCCCGCTGTGTGTCCATTTATTCAATGTCGCCTCGACTATTTTTACAGCCGAAGGAGAGAAGAGGCGAACAATCGAGAATGTACCGACTTGGGACATTGTTTTCACCTAAAAGGATTTGCGTGTCGCGTTCGACGATGCCGTGCCGGCAAAAACCAAGAAGCGCTGTTTAATTTTAGTGTTTAAATGTTATTATGTCGGCTAAGCGAACGCGAGCTCATGTCGCGATCCTTTCTTGCGCGTTTTTCATTTCCCCGTAGCGATCCGCCGTCCTTTTTTGTACGTTTAATAGACACCGGTCGATAAAACGGATTCGCGCAAAAACTCGCCTATATTACGCGAGTCTTACATGCCTCGGAGCGATGCTGTCTATCTTGGTGTCGTCTTCGGCGGTGCAAGCTACAGGCGACGGTTTCTTTGTGATGATAGGTACTACACGCCGTGAAGATTAGGTACCAATTAATTTCCTCGAATGCGTGTATTGAGTTAAGGACACGATAATTTCGATCACATCGCTTTTATGTTTCAATGAAAGCCACAAGATATAATTATGTGTAATCGAACCAAAATCAGGATACGGCAAAAAATACCTATACAGAGCTATATAGCTAAAAATCCAGCAATAGCACTACATAGTTATTAGAATTTCCGCGATATTTTCAATTTTCAAAAGGAAGATTTTTTATTGCGCTTCTTTCCTGTATTGCACATAAATTTACCTTAAAAGTGTGAGAATTAAAAGTATTTTCGCTGTTGTACAGTTTTTGATGTTACGTTAACTAAGGATTATTACATACACTAGAAAATTTTTGGTAAAATTCCTATACGATTTTCGAGCAATTTTGTGCCCCTACACAGAGAGAAATATCCTTTTCATTTAAAAGAAATTGCATTAAATCAAAAGTTTTTGCGTTTTCTATATGGTCAACATGATTTGGTGTTGCCTTGAAAAGGAATATAATTTTAAATTTAGGTATTTCTTCGGAAATAATATATTTTTCGTTGAAACGATTTCTTCTTTTAAATGAAAAATATTAATAGTTGATTCAAGTCCTCCTTATTTTGAACTAGAAAACTATGCAGATTGGCAGAAAACCGTAAACATGTTGATGCAAGAGGTTTTTCCTTTTCTTATAACATTCATTCATGTTACACTGAAGCGTAAACACAACAAAATACCGTGATCATTTCTAACCAAAATGAAAATGAACTATCTCCAAAAGCCCACGCACTAAGGAGGGATTTTCCGGTAGAATGTTGTAAATCCTAGCAAGTATTGGGAGTTGATCGCAGTGACCACCCTAGCACTCTAGTGTGTCGTTAAAGAAATCGTCCTTTCAATGGCGATGACTCCTATCAGATGTTGTTTTAGTAAATATACCAGATTAGTATGTTACGATCGTAGTTTGTGCGAAATATTATCTGTTACTAGAATGAAATAGGAGATGCGCCATCTATGCGACAATTTCTCTACTACACATAAGTATATCTGCTCATCTACTGTACTATATGGGGAGAAAACTGCTATACGAAAATAAAATGCCATATTTATTTTTACTTCCATGTAAATATTTAGTTAAATTAATAAATACTGTGCTAGCTTCAAATAAATCTACTAACCAAGTTTGTCTGATTGAAGACAGAAATATTTTTAATATTTCTAAATCAAGTAATAATTTAGTAACTGTAACTAAATGCAAGAAAAATGGTTGAAAACAACAAGATCTTTTTTTTCCCCGTGTATAACAGTTTTTAAATCTTCCAACACTATATACTACTGTAAAGTTCCTTGGCTTATAAGTAAATCAGCATTAACTGAAAAGATTCCAATTATCTCTGAAATTTCTTTAGCCTCGCGCGAAAAAGATTCCCTTTTGTTCATTATTGTTTGTGTATCTGAGACCTTTGCACGTGGGAATGACTAAGGCTAAGATACTTCCGCGTAAAACAGCTTTCAGCTTGAATACAGGTGCTTGCATTTTCCGCTAAAAGGCAAAAGTTTTAAATCAATGTATATATGCGTGTCCACGTAAATAAACCTAAACGTCCGTCTTTTTATTTAAAATACTGTTTATAATTCAATAATACTTAAAAGAAACTAAAACTGTTGCTAAATATGTACATAATAATAACAATATAATATGTAATGTGTACCGTCTGTACAGAAGTTATAAAGACATTATAAAATATGAATCAAAACTAAATTCCATTTAATTGCGGTTACTTTTTGTCCAAAAGCAAAGAAGAACTTACACAGTTTTTTGATGTAAGTAACGGTTTCCGTAAACTTATTTCTTCAAATAATTAAAAAGAACGCATTTCTAAATTATTTTTTAATACGGCAGAGCATTGCTATATAATTAAATGTGGACCATATCAAATATTTGCAAATTATACTGTCTGAACACCCGCAAGTAATAGTTTTCATAAAGGAATTCAATAAAAACAAAAATAGTTCTTAGAATCTGCAAATGCCAATTGCTGGTAGATTAAAGGAGACATATCTTTTCTGTCAACTTTCTTTTTGAGTTGAGTGTACATAGATGACGTGTAATAAGACATTGTTCCTAACGAGTTAATACTTAACATCCTTTGGAAGTATTTGCATTCTTTTCGAATCTCCTGACTTAACCAATAATGAAAAAAGAAAAAAGAAGAGGCAGCCGACTAAATAACCAATTAAAAATTTAATTAAATAAAGGGATTAATTAACCAATTGAAATGTAATTACTTCATCCCAGACAGACAGTCCTATTGAACGTTAATGGGATAATTCAATAATAAAAGATTACAATTAGGTTGCGTGGGGAGCTCTCGGAATTGCGAAAGTACGTTGACATTTTTCCCGTGCCTTCGTTTAAATACACATACGCCCTGTCGCCGCCGTCATCACGAAACGATTGTTCCAAGAGTCGCGGCGGTATTGCTTGCTTTACTTGTTCACCTACGGTAAGAGAACGAACTGATTAAAATTTATTAAAACTTTATTATTAGAATGTCCGAGCGGGTACGAGCGGCCTCAGATCGCAGTAGATAAACTGGAAAGGAGGATCTTTCCCCAGTCAGAAATTAAACTTCAGAAAACCCCATTCAGGAGGGTGTCAATTTATTAAAAGATAGTGGAAACTTCTGCCTCGACGGAGCCGCTGAAAGGAAGCCACTCACAGCGCTATGAAAGATTAAAATTTTTAATTACGAGTGCAATGAAAATTTTAAGGGGGACAAAGACCTGGTTTGCCTGAAACCGCTTCTTTTTTACGTGCCCTGTAATACGCACAAAAATTGCTGCACATAAAATATCATTTCTAAAGACTTTTAAGAACGCTTTTCTTAAAATTTGTATGCTGCTGCTATAATTTTTAATTAACATCATATATAGCAGATATTCAATTTGTTTACTTTTACTGTAAATTTTAAATATATTTTTTACAACTGTGCTCTAACTGGGCTAGTATATTAATAATTTATTTTACTCAACAATTCCTATTTTTTTAGGTCGATCGTACTGGATTAATAAATCCATAGTCAATGAAAAAAATTGATATTATACACTTAAATTTATTGATGCCATCATTAACCGCTTCATAGGTTCTTACTTTATGACATTTTCCCCTTATACTTAGAACAATAAAACCTCTAATTCAAAAATGGCACAAAAACGCACATTTTTTAGAACATCAACATTTTAATTGATTAAGATAATTCGCGACTGCATTACGTACTGCTGTGGACACCTTGTATTCGCAAGAGTTTTTTTTTAGTTGCACAGATGTTCATGTTTACTCCGATTTGCCTTTGTCAATGTTTCCAGTAAATTTTCTCTGTATTTAATGTTAATTTTTGTACAAGATTTAGTTAATGATATGATTGGTTAATTAATTTATTTTAATGTTCAATTGTTTTAAATTAATTTCATTCTTTAGGATATTTTTATTTGCTCTTGTTGTTCTATGTCCTTTCTAGAAATTTTCTTCGATGATTAGTACGTTTGCGTTAGGCGTAGCGAACGCTGCTGTTTATATGTATACTACTGTTTAACCTTGTCAGACTCAGTTCCCAGATAGACGCAAGCGTGAGTAGATATATTTGATTTAGAGATTTGTTTTGTTTAATTTGATTTTATTTCATCCATCAAAGAACTCGTTTAATAATAATTGTTATTATATTGTTGTGTACACAATTTAGATATAAGTTCATTTATTATTTTTGTTCGGAAAGGTATTTTTAGTTTAAAGAGTTAATTTTTTTTTGTTTTTTAATTTTGCTGATTTGTATTTAATTATTTATCACCTCGTTTATTTGTATTTATATATTATTGTAATTTAGAATCGTGCAGTTTTTGATTTCGGCCAGAGCTCTATGTTCATGTTTTTTTTTCTGCTAATTATAATGAACTTGTTTTTTTTCTTTAATAAAAATTCTTGATTGTTAATTAACGTCATTCAAAATTCTTTCTTTCACCCACTTTTTACTTTTCGTGATTAGTTTTAATTTGCGAGGGTAACCCTGAGTTTAATTGTTCTTTTGCGCCCTTTTAAATTTTTATCCGTTGAGCTAGCTAATTTAATTTTTCTTTTTTAATATCCATTTTGCATTTTCAAATTCAGTCAGTACACAGCAGTACTTATGAAAAGAAACTAGAACCCAAATAAAATAAGGGTTCCATTCCGGTTTTGGCCAAACAAAAATGCTGACACCTGCTGAAATTTTCTGCAAAATAATAAATTTGTAATTCTCTTATATAATTGTTGAAGGAGACTATCGTTATGCCTCTTATGCGATATTACCTATAAAAGTTTTTAACAAAGATTTTTAATAAAAGATATATCACAAACAACTTTTATAATATAATGGATTATGAGTCTTATTTCCTTTATAAAAGTTCTTCTATCATACAAGTGAAGATTCCGAACAGGGAAATACAAAAATTGAAACTTTGGGAACATGTAGATCACATATAGATAGTGTAGATGTAGTACGCATTTTTTTTTGTCTGGAAAAACACTCTGAGTGGAAAATTTTGCTTTCTGTCGATCGCTAACGGTAAGAGAAAAAAAGTTTTAAGACAAAAAAATTGCTTGTTTGAACGAGCCTTATTAAACACACCAGAAAAAAAGTTTATAAGTTATATTTTGCATTAGAGATTAAAATAATATAACAGCATTATCCTATCGATTCTGTTATACGTAAAAATACTTACCAATATATAGTCAAACATGGAATGAATTATTCTGCTAATTAAACTCCTCAAAGATATATTTAAAACACAGGAATTTGTTGAAACCATGCACATCGTGCTATGGCATGGCTACCATATATGGAGCACAAATTTTGTTACGTAAAAGTAAAATTACTGATTTTTAAATTCATTCGATCTTTGGTCAAAGTATCCGCTTTTACACAAACATAAGCAAATAGGTCGCAATATTTTAGTGCCGAATGTTGATTATTGTACTTTATATTATTATTGCGTTCATGTAATGGGTCCAGAGCCCGTATATGGGATTACTAAGGATTCCGCAAGAAAGGAGATCTGGACCTGGTTAGATAAAGAAAGTACAAAGAAATGGAGGTCGACTAAAGGTCAACTCCATACCAAAGCGCTAATAGGGGATGGAGATGCTAGATTCTCTGATAACCTACTCAGGCGCAGCAAGAAAAAAGCTGAAACCACTACTGGGCTGGTAACAGGACACTGTCCCCTAAAAAAGCATCTATACAACACAGGCCGGGTAAGCGAACCGTGGTGCAGGAGATGCGAACTACAGGAGGAAACGAGTTTACATGTAATCTATACATGTGAGGAATTGAAGGTACTCAGGCAGAAATATTTCGGGAGAGATCTATTGGAGCCCTCGAAGGTTCTCAAGTTCCACTGGGCAAGATGCTGGGCTTTATAGAGAACACCAAGCTGCTCGAGTGGGAATAAGATAATTAATAGGGATGGTGCAATGAGCACCTAGCTCAAGTGCCCGAACTTTAGGTGCCCACCCTAACTTGGATGAATATGGATGAATGAATGACTGCGTTCCTGTAACACAATATCGTAACCATACATCAGTAGTACAATGTCAGAAAATGTTTTTGCGAAGCTTTTCCATACGAGAAAACCATATATCACAAGAGGTTGTATGATTGATATAGTTTAGCTGTGCGATATTTTAAAACAAAACAATTTACACATTATTTAATATATTATATTAAAAGTAGGTAATATTCTTATGGTGATCTTACGTCCACAATTACATGTATTCGATAGTTGAAATAGGTAAAAAAATACTTTGCAATTATAATTTAATAATGGTAAATTTTTATTTACTGCATTTTATAATTATCCTGCACTACTGGTTTCGGCGAATATGCCTTCTTCAGGTGCTTTAAACTGAATTAATAAATGCAACCGTTGTTAAGAACAATAAAAACTAAAAAAGTGATGGAACAGACCACCCAAAGAAACGCAATCTTTAAATAAAAGAAAACGATATATTCAAAATTTATAATAAACAACAAAATTATTTATAAGTAATTTTCATTGCCCCTGTACAATTTATATTTTTTACTTGAAAGAGCTTTTGCAAAAAAAGCCAAACGTCGTTTTACATGTGCCCAAAGTGCCTAAAAGTCAAGACAAGGAAAAGAAATTAATAACAATTATAGATTCGATGCATTTGCATTAGCTAGAAATATTTCGACCCATTTATTACCATGAAAATTCTGATTTCATTTAAATACACCCAGCTCTCCCTAACATAGTTAGAATTTTTTCCATTCAACCTAACATAACAGCGCCCACATTCTGATATAATAGAATTAATCACAATAATCTATATATTCGTTAAATTTTGGAGAAAAAGAATAGCGCTCTCTTTGTTTTACTCAGCAAAAATGGTCATTCCACCGCATGAAAATAATTTATATATTCATATAATTGGAAAAAAAAAAAAGATAAGTCATTCATCATCTCTGAAATTATGAAATTTTCACATTAGATTAAGTGTAGCAAACTTACTTCCGTTGTGGTAAAAAAATATGGAACGTACTATGTTGATAGATATTATAATACAAAGAATTAACACAATCGGTGTCAATTTATTCTACCTTTTCACATTATAAAACTAAGTCGACTGTTTTAATACCTAACAAAACTCCCAATTAGGGTTATGGTTATTAATATGGGACTCCAACTTATGCAAAATATAAGTAAATTCCTATCAGTTGTTATATGTTTCAGAAACGGCCGTCATTACACACAACTCTTGTGTTCTAAGTCAAAAATAACAATTTTAATGTAAATAATTTCTATAAAAGTAACTAAAGTTTAAGTGTCAATCTTACTTCTTTTGTTCTCGCTTCTACTTCTGAACAAATATAATGGTGATTGTTATTCTTCTGTAGCTTTTATAGTGCTTAACTCATAATTACTGAAGTCTTACTGCCCAACGTAAGAGAAACTATAGAACCTGTTCATTACATTTTATTTGTCGCTGAGTATAATTGCTAATGGTTTATCTCGGTTTAACAGCTTATTATTAACGGACCTACACGGCTTTACCATTGATGTGTAAAAAGCTTTTTCAAAGGAACATAAACTAAACACAATAAAACACAACAACATGCTATTTGTACCTTATGTCAGTAAATGTTGGAATAACTTTTGTTTGTTTGTAGATTACCGAAGCTTACCTTCTTTCCGTGATTAATATCTTGATCCCAGCCATAATTGTCATATAACAAAGGCAGTGAACTTCTAATGCTAAGATCCCATGGTAGATAACCAATCATATAAAACTATTAAATACCTACATCTCCTGCACAGTGAAGCTATGAATACATATACAGGTAGTTGCGCCTCATATTCTTAGCCCATACATCTTTGCCTACAACTTTTTTACTTATTGATAATTTTTAATAAAATTAGAGACACTTAGTAACCGTAAGGTCGCAATTATTTAATTGAAGTCATAATTTTTTATCACACCCCGGTTTTACCGAAAATATGTTTCCATTAATATTATCCTTCTTCCAAACCTAGCTCCACTTTTCTAAACAAGTGTCTGATCTGACATTATTCCAGAAACGCTTTCCAACCACATTGTAGCAAATACGTTAAATAATATATGTGTTACATAAATTGTCGTGAAGATGGCACTTCTCTTATTTCACTCCAACAATAGTGCACATTTAGCATAAATTGCTCGACAGGCATGGCTATCAAATATTGATCTGGTATATTTACTAGGTAGGTAAACATCTTCTAAGAACCATGATCATTAAAACGACGACCACACCAGTCGTCTTAACTTTCGACGACTTGCCGTTGGAGTAGGTTTTATTTCGAGGTTTCAAAGTGATTGCTTAGATAGATAGTTAAGTAGCCCAAAGGTAAACTACAACCTAACAACGGGGGAATAGTTCCTTGTTCCTGTTATTGCATGCCAATTGCAAGATGACCTTCACTTAATCAAAACATGTTGCGGTCGAACCTGTACTCACTTAATACTTGAAAACGTTTTTCGACTTTTGGTCACCTTTTTAAGATTTGTCTCTACTGTGTGATCATCAGCCACTAACGCGCGGGGCAACTGATGGCCTTGCAAGGATAAAACAATAGCCGGGTTAAATTGAAAAAAAAATCAAATGTTTGGTAACCATGAAAATCAAGAAATTTGCCCATTAAAAATTACATACAATCCAAATATGCCAAAATAAGCATCTCTTCGCAATTACAATAACGCTAAAAGTAATAAAAAATTCTAAAGTGCAGATTTAAAGTAAATTTTGAACTTTTGGAAAAATGCCTATAAATAAGAAAGGTATGAGTGGGCACCTATGCGTTGGTAACGCTTGGTATACGGCAAGATGCATATAGTTATTTAACTCGAAATGTTGTATAAAATCTCCACTTTTAATTAGCAAATAACAAGTGATCAAGTTATGACTTGAAATTTTATGGCTCGTGACAGTTTAAGGGACCACATACAGAGCAATATAAACTTATATAGTTCAAATATAAACATGATGTATATGAACCGACAATTAAATGATACAGAAGTGAAACTAGTTCTTATAATCGTCAAGGAAATATATTCAGTCAAGCATGTTGTGGTGTTAATTGATTATGACATTGATGTATCAATAAATAATCAGTGAATCACCAAGTTGCTTGATACAATTACATCTTTATTAACTTCTTCTCGCTTGATTAACTGGCTGTTACGAAAACTTATTAGTTTCGGATACTTAGGTACTAAATAAAAAAGCATAATAAACATCAAAGAAAACAAATAGGTTTTTAATTTTTCGTATTATTTTGATATGGATGTAAATTACCTCCCCACCGGTAGTAGGAGAAACGGTCAGACTTAATTGATCTTATAAATACGTAAATTGCCTTCCAAACCTTTGTAATCGTACCATTATTGCCTTATTGGTTATTAACCGAGAGCCAATTTAACGATTATTAATAGTTGCTCTTTATCTCGGGAGGCAATTTACCTGTACCCTTTGATATAACGGGGTGTACTAATAATAATGATGTATTATAACAACATGGGAAGGGCTGGAATAGGAATAACGAAAGACACAAGATTTACACTTGTAAAAAAACGTTACTTTACAAAAATTATAAAGCACAGGAAATATGATATTTGTCTTTTAATCGACGAATGAAGTGTGTATTGTATTCTAAAAAGTTTATTTTCGTTGCAAGAAACTAAATTGTTACAGATACCTATACAACTAATTTCTTGTTTTGTGTAAATATATGTAATTGAAATCATTGTTTAGTATAATATATTTATCGATTCACTGATTCCATTTTGTAGCAATTTCTTGAAAGTCATAATTCTTAACTGTTTCTAATTTCCATTTAAATTTTATAAGAAGCCATTGTATGATGCTCGTGGAAAAAATGGATAAGAAATGGCTAACGAACTCGAGCAAAAAAAATATAGTTTTCTTGACCTCCTATAATTCTTACGATGAATCTTTCAATGATAACAACCATCTTTCTCAAGACCTAGAATACTATAGAGGAAAGCATGAATGGATGGATAAAAACCAATCAAATAATTGTAACATAGAAATTGTTTAACATCTGGAGAAATTTTTTGTTGTAAATCCGCGTCATAGTAAACCAAACAAATGAGTCATTATTTGGATAAACCTTGAAGTTGCAATTCTACTTGAATCACTCATCTCATTTTCTTTATGTAGTTTTCTGCATTAAAAATTTCTCCGGAACAGCGCATTTATTTAATCAAATGTTATGGGCTAGAAGAAGCATCTTATGTTCATGTTATTAATAGATTTCCAGAGCGATTTTCAATGGTGACTATTTCTGTTAATGGACTTAAAATTATGCAAAAGTTTTCCAAAACAGGAAGTAAATGTGGAGAAGAAAAAGCTAAATCGCCAATACAAGGAATTATAAGAAGAAAATAAAATTAAACCGTAAGTTAGGAGATGGAGAGCATGGCCAACGATTGCTGTTTTGCCTGTGGGCTGGAGAAAACATTTTAAACTACAGAAATTTTCATAGAAAATATTTTTTTAACGAAAAATTAACGGTATTAACACAAAACTGCAAATATTGATCCTCATGAAAATCCATATGTTCGTATAGAAACCAACAGTCAAAGGTACAAGAAAGTAAATGTATGGTGTGCCAAAAAGATTAAAACAACATATATGTTTGGAAATGCTCGAAACCGTTCCTTTACGTGCCATGGAAAACGTGCATTTAGAGAATTCTTATTTCTAGTACATTCAACGCGTCGGGTTACAATTGTTTTAAACCAGTACTTTCATGAAAGGTGGATTGGACGTCATGGTTCAATCCATTAGCCAGAGAGATCATCAGATTTGACCTCGCCAGATTTTTATTTAATATAATATGATAATAAATTTACTCATTATTACGATCAACTACAAAATTGACATCAATATTGTCAAAAAAATACAACAAAATATAAGTTAAAACAGTAAAAAGAAAAACAACATATTAAAATGCGTACATCTAAAAGCATAAAACGAGACATTACAACACATTAAAAGCAAAATATATAAAGATACTCGTCACAAATTAAACATAAGTAATAATTTATCAGTTTATATTAGGTAACTAATATTTCATTTTATACATCATAAAAATTAAAATGTCACAAAAAAACACATAAGTAAAAATACAAACACAAATTCACTCCCAAATTTCTTTGACATGTTTAGAGTTAAGGTGGAAAAAAGTGTGAGATTTGTGGAAGAAGTTAAATACAATAATCGTTATGTATAGTGTTGAGTTGTTATTTGTCAGCAAATTTAATGAAACTTACTTGCTCTTTTTGAAATTTTGTATAAGGCCACAATCTCGGTCTGAATAACTTTTCTTAGCAATATTTTGGTATACTACTGACGGAAATGGTTCTTTACCTAAAACTACTTTTTGCTCAACCGTTGGCTTTGAAAATCCAAAGTAAACTTAAGATAATATTTCCCAAATATTTGAATTCTTATCAATTTTTTTTTATCGATTATGCTATTATGAACTCGATCTGGGGACACTGTATATGTTGGAGGACGTAAGCTGTTAATTGTTTTTTTTTTATTTGTTTACTATTAATAGATATGTTAATCTATTCTGGTAGTTTATTATAAAATCACAGCTCCATCGCTAGTTACACTAAGAATAGATACTCTTAGCTGTATGAAAGTGATTTTCATTCTGGTGTTACGTTCGTAAACTTTGTAATTGTACTTGTGACCTTGTTTATTCGGAAATATATAAGATATGTAAGCATCATCCGCTGAGCATTTGGGGTGGGCATCCAAGGGCCCAAACCTCAACTATAATTTAACCAGAAATGATTAAATATTGATGAAGTTGGAAAATAAGGAATAGTGAAAAAATTTGCAGCAATAATCTTCACTACGCCTCGCATCTGCTTTTCCAAGTTCATTAATTGTTATATATGCAGTGTGTGTCACGACGAGCTTCCATTAAACGTTTATGGAGAAGCAAATAAATGCGAGATTTAAAAATTTTTATAGTGAGCCTGTGGGTGTAGGTTAGTTTAAAAAAAATTAGTTATCACAAATTGAAGATCTTTTCTTTTGCCCCGTCTCTTCCTGCAGTCAGTTTAATTTTTCTTAATTTCTTTGTTGGAAATAAATACCCCATTTGGTGGATATTATTTACTATGAAAATGAAAAAATTACACTGTGCCAACTGCAAACAACTTAAAGGTTCGTGTACCACTACATAATACAAAATTATTTAAAAAAAGCAAATATTTTGTAAAGCATAAAGATTAAGGGCATGGTATGTTAGATAAACTTGACCTAAAATTCAGAGTAGAATCCAAATTTGAAATAAAAATACTACCTTTCCATTTGAAATAACAAAGTTAGCAACTACTTCCGGTATTAGGGAACATTACCGGAAGTCGAAAATATTTTAGTTAAACTAACCTACACCCACAGGCTCACTACAAACATTTTTAAATTTCGCATTTATTTGCTTCTCCATAAACTTTTAATGGAAGTTCGTCGTGACACATACTGTATTTACGATGTACCTCAAACATTAAGATTTTATTTGATTGCGCAAATTAGCTTAAACCGGCTCTGATAAGCATGGAAGAAAAAGTTTTTCTTGTTGCTTAAATGATGGTCTGCAATAATCTCTGTAGCGCTCTCATAGCACGAATTATACTATCTAATCAGACAGAAATCTAATAAAAACTTAGACATTTGTAGAGATGAACTAAAACCGACTTAAAATAACTTTAAAGTACATTAAAAATTACACACATAAAAATAACAAATTTATCCCATTTATCTTTCTTTCCAATTATTAGTATTTTCAATATTATTATGAGTGACAGAAATATCACACCACTCGACAATAATGCTAAATTCTAGTCGAAACCATAAGGTTTTAAAGGGTTGTACTAATACCAGCTTCCAGAAATGTGTTCTAGTACTCGTAGTTGCCAATCAGAGTTTACCAAAATCACTTACAATTACCTTCTAATAGTATCACTTAAGCTTAACTATGAATATACAAAAACTTCGGTGACAGTAAGTCCAGTGTAAAGAAGCTAACATGGACAACATAGCCAGTAGAATTAGATTTTATTTCAAGACGATAATAGATGTCAAATTTATGCTTTCTTTTTGAAATTCCATTACATGTTAAGAATATACAAGAATGTATTATGTACTTCAAAAGATCTCCCATGTAGATTAAGGAGACGGAGTTAAACTTGTGAAGGAATGGCAAAAGTTAAAGATAATATATTCTCTCATAATCATGTAATTCCTAACAAGAATAACATACTGCGGCTCCTTGAAATAATAGGGCTACTAAATTTGTTTGAGGAATCGGCCAGAAATTACAATTAAGTAAAGACTTAGTTATAAATCCCCACAAAATATATTCCTTATAATGCCATTTACGATCACATTCATCATGAAATTAATACTTGAATGCAAGCGTACAGTACCTTTAGAATGCCAAAAATCCAAAACAAGCGCTGCACTTGACGTATGTAGCAAATATGAGTCTTATATCTGAATAGTTGTTGTTGGCAATGTAAACAATTTCACTTATTTATAGCCCCAGTATGCAACACGAGTGTTTTGTCTAGTTTATAATTCAAAATGCATGTAATACGGCCGCCGAGTGCCGGCCGTCTGGCAGGAATGACAAGATCTCG